>CAUYSK010066040.1:0-64511 GCA_963575035.1 Avahi laniger
ATGTATATCATGGAGTACTATTCAGCTTTAAGAAACAATGGTGATATAGCACCTCTTGTATTCTCCTGGATAGAGCTGGAACGCATTCTACTAAGTGAAGTATCCCAAGAATGGAAAAACAAGCACCACATGTACTCACCATCGAACTGGTATTAACTGATCAACACATAAGTGCTATATAAGAATAACATTTAGTGGATGTAGTGCAGAGGGGAGGGGGGAGGAGGGGGCGGGTATATGCATACACAAAGAGTGTGATGGGCACCATCCAGGGGATGGACACGCTTGAAGCTCGGACTGGAGGTGGGAGGGGGAGCGAGGGCAATATACGTAACCTAAACATCTGCACTCCCATAATATGCTGAAATAAAAAAAAAAGGTTGTAATATAACGTATGTGCTTTGGAATTCCAGTTGATACTTAGCAAAATCCAGCATACTCCCAGAACTTTTCTTTCGTCACCTTACTCAACATTAAAACAGAGCTCACTTCAGAAGACATAATCAGCCTCATTAGACTTCTCAGTTCGTAACTGTGTTTCTCCTACAGCTGTCACTGGTCTGGAGGTGGGGTCTCTGCTCCTCATTGTTGCTTCTGGATCATTCTTTTCTCATCCCTAGACTCTCAGATTAGAATCTTTTTATCAAATTACATACCGCTTCAACTCATAGTTGCTTTCATGTATGAACTCCCAGGTTCTTCCACCTGGTTTCTTGATGATTTGGGCACCTGGATCACTGTCACTCAGTTCATCTGTACCACTGTCTTAATTCTTAGGGATTTTAATACATGCACAGATGTTCCTTTCTACATCCTTCACTTTCTGGTCCTTGAACTTCTGTCTTCTTAGTGAATTTGACTTCAGCACTACTCTAGCCAAATCAGACTCAAGGCCATTCTATAGACTTTGCCACGGCCATTAACTGCAACCCATTCATAGCTCAACTGCATGCTTTCCGTCTCTGACCACCACTTTGTACCTCTCCACTTTACTCTTTCATGGACTCTAATCCCGACAATCCTTTGACCCACGGAGACTGCCAATGTATCAATGCTGCCATGTGTCACCGTAAACATTTGATACCCTCTTTTCCCTCCCTAGGCGATTATTAAAATCTGTGTTCCAACATTATAATCACTCTCTTGCATATAACTTCTTCTTCCTTGGTCCCTCTCAGTTCCTAATATTTGTTTGGTAAACCATACTCCTGCTCAGATCTAATTCTCCACCCACTTTTTGTCTACACTTACATGGCTAAATGTAGCTGGAGTACAGTACACCATCAGGCCTCCTGGTCTCTCTCTAATTCCTCCCAGTGACCTTCATGTGAGTGTTCATGTTGTTCAGCAATTATACTATATTTCCTTAGTCCACTGACTTTCTGTTCTCAAAGCTATTTTATACATCACTTTCCCAAAACACTCCCATCAATCCCCCTTCTCACTCTCAGCCAATAATCTTGATTGCTATTTCACCTTGAAAATTGAAAAAATAAAATAAAGAGAACTTCCAAAAATACCTAGGAGCTAGAGGCTGATTTTCTGTTAAACTAAAGAAGCTTAAATTTTAAGAACCCTCACTTATCCAGGTTATTTATAGGTCCCTGCAGAGGACCTAGCAATGTGTTCACATGGCCATATGTTTTTGTAAAACTTGCAGCTACTTCCATTTATCAGTAGCTGTTCTGGTGTGGAAATGGCTTCACACAACACTCCCACTAACCACTGCGCCAACTCACCAGGGCATCCTGACTTAGAGGTGTGTGGCCAGAGGCTATATTATGATGCAACCGTGTCCTGTGGACCTGGCACCAAAAGTATGTGTGTGACGGAGGAGAAACAAGGTGCCTGGAGCCAGAAGCCAGTGTGTGGAAAATTCTCATAAATATCACAGTCACCGGATGTGTAAAATTGTAAGTGGAGATTCAGGTTTCATTAATGCTTGACTAAAACAGAAGTTTTGCCTGTCAGAAAAATAGTAATGCAGCCTATGCAGTTATAAACAAACCATACTTAATTTTTTTTTTTTCGGTACCAGGTGAGGAAACACAATAGAATGTAACAAAATTGCTGTGTTTATAGAGTCAGAAAATCTGTATGTGAGGTCACATGTTTCATGCTTCTCAATGTGCTGGTCGTGGCAAATGCATAATGTGTATCCATCATTATAGTGTCATACGAAATTGTTTAATTGCCCTAAAAAACTCCTTATTCTTTGTGTATTCAATGATGCTCTCCTCCCCCTGAACCTCTAGAAACCACTGATTTTTTGTCTTATCTTTTGCAGAATGTCATATAATTAAAATCCTGCAGTATGCAGCCTTTTCAGATTGGCTTCTTTCATTTAACAATATGCATTTAAGATTCATCTATGTAGTTAGTATGTCGAAAGTTCATTTCTTTTTATCACTGAATGCTATTCTACTGCATGGATGTATCACAGTTTATCTATTCACATAAAGAAGGAGATCTTGGTTGCTTCCAGTTTTTAATGATTATTAATAAAACTGTTTTAAGCTTTAGTGTGCATTTTTTTTATGTGTACATGAGTTTCAAATCATTCGAATAAATGCCTAGAGGCACCCTTGCTGGATTAAGTGGTAAAATTCTGTTTAGTTTTATAAGAAACTGCCAAATTGTCTTCCCAAGTGGCTGTGCTATTTTGCATTTCCAGCAGCTATGAGTGAGAGTTTCTGCTGCTCTTCATCCTTGCCAGCAATTGCTATTGTCAGTTTTTGGGGATTTTAGTCATTCTAATAGGTGGATAATGTTATATCATTATTGTTTCAATCTGCAATTCCCCAGTGACAAATGATGTTGAGCATCTTTTCATATGCTTATTCGCCATCTGTATATCTTCTTTGGTGAGGTTTCCGTTCAAATCTTTTGTCCATTTTTAAATTGAGTTGTTCATTTTCTTATTGTTGGGTTTTAGGAGTTCTTTGTATATTTTGAATACAAGTTCATTGTTAGATATGTGTTTTGCACATATTTTATCCCAGTCTGTGACTTGCCTTTTCATTGTTATAACAGTGTTTTTCACAGAACAGCTGCAAGCATTTTTTTTTAAACATGCAAGAAAAGAGTACATATCTTGATCAATAAATTCCCCTAATCTCATCAAAGAAAAAGCAGTCTCCACAGTCTCTGAAGTTGATTACTTCAGTATTTTGTAGCTGTCATATTTTTTCTTTTCAGGTTTCTTTTCTTTCTTTTTCAGGTAGAGTTGATAGAGTACTCTATCAACCTGGAAACTTGGATTTTTAAGAGTCTTTGTGTAGCAAGATGCTTTCCCTATTGTGAGGTTGTTAAAGCCTCGTAACATAATTAACAATATTTTAAAGACGTCCAAAATATATTTTTTAAGACTCAAAGCAAAAAGCCAAAACACCTGAGAATTTAAAATCCATGAAATTCACATATACTTAACTTCAATTTGGAAAAATATTTTGAAATATTTCATAAAAGCAATTGAGAATTTACGAACTCTTGATTCAAACATACAAAATGGATACAAAGGATCTCTTTCAGTCATCTTTGTATTTATTTTATTATGGAACTGAAAGAATATTTAGATAAAAAATAAATTGATATGAAGCAAAAATCGGTGAAGATGATTGAGGAAATAAATTTAAGTTATTCTGACATTGAGAAGCAAACTAACAAAAAAATATCACATCAAAAGTAGTAATTTGTTAACAGGGAGAGATAACTTTTCAATAGGAGTTATGAATAGGCCCTTAAATTGATTTGCAATAAAATTAATGAAGAAAATGGGTCACTGGAACACAATGACAAATAAGTTAAATTTTATGCTGATTTGATACTACATTGACAAAAATAACATAAAACTCACAATATTTCCACGCGGGCACTAGCTGCAAACTGGTTAATGAATGTCATTAATTCAATAAGTATTTTAAATTAATCACAATAAAAGAAGACTTGAAATGTCCTAAAATCTTTTTTTCTTAACTTTTTTTATTTCAGCATATTACAGGGCTACAAATGTTTAGGTACATATAGTACCTTTGCCCCACCCGAGTCAGAACTTCAAGTGTGTCCATCCCCCAGATGGTTGCCCTAAAATCTTACAGCTAATGTATGAGAAAAAAAATTTACAGAGGTTTAATTATTTTATTTTCAGTCTTTCTTTTCTAATATATGCATTAATATTATATATTTACCAAAAACAAAGCTTAGCAGTATCTAATACATTCTGAAATATAGTATATTCCTTATTATTTAATCAAAATATGTTTTAACTTCTACTGATACTACTTTATTGTCCTGGGCGTTATACAGAAATGTATTTCTTAATTTCCAAACATATGAGGATGTTTTTTAAGTTTCTCTTTTACTATTAATTTCTAGCTTCATTGCACTATGGTCAGAAATTTTCCATAATGAAAAAGTTAAAAAAATACAAAATTCATGAGATAATTTTATTATTTTTCTGAAGGCATGTTTCTTTTGAATTTAATCTCATTGTCTTACCTCCTTACGTACCTGATTTTTCTTTTTATCTCTCATCAGGCATTGTGTAAGACCATTTGTGGATATAATTTGAGTCCAATAATAAAATTATATTTATCCTAAGAAGATTTAGTTAGTTTTTGTTAGGCAGCTAGGGGCACTCGCAAATCTGTGCTTTCTGGACTTCAGCACTCTTGTCATTTTGGACTGAATAATTCTTTGTTATGAGGGCCATTCTGTGCACTTTAGAATATTTAGCAGCATTCCCAATCTCTACTCACTAGATGCCAGTAGCATCTCCCAGTGTAAAAATCACAAATACCTTAGATATTGCCAAATAGGCTCTAAGGGGCAAAATCATCCCCTCCCCCATTGATTGCCTTAACCCATTCATATGCTGAGATAATTTGAAACTAAAGTTCGGTCCCTAGAAAGATCCATCTACCCTTTCTCACTTTAATATCTTCAGGAGCCCAACTCAATGCCTGTGTTTTGTTTTGTTTTAACCACTGGCCTCCTTGGACTCCCATTTGGGAGCTTTTGCACTGGCTGTGCCCTCTGCTTGGAACATTCTCCCTTCAGGTAGCTACACAGCTCACTTCCCCACCTCCTCAAGGCTTTGCTTAAATGTCACCTTTTCAGCAAAGCCCAAACTATACACCCTATTTAAAATAGCAACCTCACCATTCCTACCCCTAGCACTCTCAGACCAATTTAGTGTGTTCTACTTTTTTTTTCCTATCACATTTATCACTCCTTAACACAGAGGTTTCCAGACTTTATCGATGTCCTTAGTCTCTCAATAATTTTTCATAGCACCTCTGACCAAAAGAAATATCTAACAATTCCATTTACGAAATAGGTTCAAACAACTTAATAATTATTTATGTCCTAACAACTTAATATACATTTGAAAAAATAATACACATAAGCTGAAAGAAAATCTATTTATATTTCATTCATGAATAACCACAATTACTTACTAATGGGATGTGTGTGACCATTGAACCCTGAATGGCTTGTCCGTGCTTAGACTCATAATGCACACCACCACCCCCATTTTCTGATGCACTTCGCTTTACGTGCAGTGCGTGCTTGTCACAACCACTGGAAAGCTGGCTTTGAAAAGACATGATATCAATGAAAGAAATTCAGCATAATATAATGTTTAAAATGTAAGCTGCCTTAGCTAGTAATTTGTGTGTCTGATAGATATTGCTGTGTGACTTAGTATGTTCCTGAGCCTGGGTAATTTGTAAACAACAGAAATTTACTGCTCACAGTTATGGAGGCTGGGAAGTCCAAGATCAAGGCCCCAACCGATTCAGTGTCTGGTGAAGGCCCATTCCTCATAGACAGTGCCTTCTTGCTCAGTCTTCATGTGGTGGAAGGGACAAAAAGGGCAAACATGTTCCCTTTACCTTCTTTTATAAAGGCACTAATTTCATTCATGAGGACAGGGCACTCAAGACTTACCTCCCAAAAGACCCCACTTCTTAATACTATCACACTGAGGATTAAGTTCCTTCATATGAATTTTGGGACAACATCAACATTCAGACCATAGTACTGTGTTTCCCCGGAAAATTTAAATAACCAGCAGTGGACCTGTAGTTTTTCTGCCACGCCCCAAGGTGTCTTGGCACACAGTCTGGGAACCGTGGCTCTAATAAATTGTATAATTACTTATTTATTAGGTATATTATAATATTTATTGTCTTCTCTACCTGACCCCTCACAATAGAATGTATCCAAGCACAGGAACTTGTATCTGTTTGTTCTCTGATATATTCCGAGTACCTTCAATAGTCCTGGTATACATAGGTTTTCAGCATATATTTGTGAAATAAATGATTGTTGAGTATTTCTGTTTCTGTGAACTGTTTATACTTTTGCCATTTTTTCTTTCAGGTATTATCTTTTTATTGGTCTGTGAATACTTTTGCATATCTAGGAAATTATTGATTTGGATTATTAAATGTTCACCAAAATTTATTTCCAGTTTGTATTTTTTCTTTTGATATTTTTATGGTAATTTTTGCCATATGGAAATATTGCTGCTATATTTTTTATAATATTGCTGCTATATTTTATATCATTTTGCTGTTTATATTTTTAAATTTTTATCATTAATTCTGCCATTTCTTTTTTTGTTTATCCTATAAGTGATGTTTTATTTTTAAACAGACCTTGCCCATTTCATAATAATAACTTTTTTCTAATTTTTATAGTTCCTTTTATTATTTTTATCATTACTACTTTTTTATCATTTTATTTTAAAAATTATTGTTTTACCAGGAATTTATTTGGGCTCTAAGGTAGAGATTCAGTTTGATCTTCATCCAAAAGACCAGCCAGCTGTCTCAACAGTGCGTATTAAATAATTGATCTTTTCCCACTGAACTGACATAAAAGATTTGCCACATACTAAATTCCCATGTGTATTTTGGGTTTATTCCTAGAACTGTCAATTCTGTTTTATCTGTCATTTTATTCCTTTTCAAGCATCAAGATATTTGACTCACTGTAGTCTTAAAAATTGTTTTTAGTTTTGCTTCACAAACTAATGAATCTTGAATTGGGGGAGACATAAAATATTACCCTTTGAAACTATCCTTTAAAAGTTAACTCCAATAAACAACTTGGCAAGAATTAGAAATCACAATTCAAACAAGATCTAAACAAAAGTTCTCCAGGAGGCTTCTTTTTTATTCATTCAAGTATTTACCACAGTTCCGGGCACGTTGTGGGCACAGAATTTCAATGAATCAGATAACTTCTAGCACTAGAAACAGGGCAGCTTGAATGAACTTCTTACACATGAAGTGCAGAAAACAATAGCAATAACTGGACTTTTCTGTGCATACCTAGTTAGTTATTTGTGTTAACATGATCTTTTTAACACAAAGACTATGATGTCATGGATTGCTATCTTGTTCTCAGTGAATAACCCCAAACTTCACAATATGCAATTAGAAATACAAAACAAAATATTAATATCATATTTTAATGATATTTCTGAATATAGTGTGTACTTTGTTCATCTAAATATATTTGAGCAGCATAAAATAACACAGCTAAATAGCGTCACTATTCTCTAAGGATATGCCCTAAAAACTCAACAAAATCTTTATGTATCTCCATGAATTCAGAGAAGATGTATATATAAATACATATGCAAATAATTTAAGGTAGCTTTTGGCAAGCGGAAATATATAAACATTCAAATCTTAATGCTGGCTTTAAAATTTTTCAGTAGTTTCAACACCCAATCCAAGTGCTCTCACCAATGCTTATGCTTCCTTCTTTCCCTCTACACAAGTCCATGAGAAGCAGGCAGGATTAAAGGGTCCCCCCGCCCCACCCTGACATATATAAGACTTGCACAAAGACAAATACAGGACAAATTTCTTTACTCTTGGCAATGTAACATGCTTTCTTGAGCTGATGGGAAAACAATCCTTGGAAACCAACCACAACAGCCCTTCTTATTTATAACTAGTGGCAAACAGATTAAACGTATAATTATTAAAATGGGCCAAGTAATGTAAAGAGCACAGAAACAGCTCTATGTGTAATTTTTATCAAATTTAAATGACTATATCCCAAGCATTCTTTTTTAGTCCACAATTTTAGAAGATTCTTGCTTGTAATCACTTATGCTGTGGCATGAGGCTGTTTAAGACTAACCAAATGTATTGTGCATATTATTTTGTTCCCAAAGTTGTCATTGAAATGTCCAGGACATTCATACCATTGAAAATATAATTCTGTCAGCATGATCAGGTAGAAGCATTTCCAGCTTCTATAGAAAATGAACAAAGCTGGGATGTTTCCTGTGCCAATTAACAGTTTTGCTGAGCAAGATGGAAGTGTGTCTAAAGATGCCTGAATAAGAACCCAGCAAGCTCAGTATTTGAATGAGAACAACCCAGCAAGCTTTCTTGGGCTTTTGGCACCCACAGAGGCCACAGTAAAGAGCTCCCAGGAAGGTCATCCAATTCCAGTGAACCATAGGGATTACAAGGGAGGGAAGCAGTTGTGAGGCTTGTTCCCTTCATCGCATGTCCAGAGGAGGACATTTGCCAATGCCTGGCACCATAGGGCTTATAAATATTTTCTAGCTGGACTTGTGAATATAGCTTTTCAAATACCACATAATTTGTGCAAAAGAATAAGTTCAGTGAAACCTATGAATTGTCTGAAAATTCAATGAAGTTGCAAATTTGTATTTAGAAGTAAAATATATACCTCAAACACATAATTTGATTTACATTCAAGATACTAGTTTATTTATCTGTGGGATACTTACCAGATGATTTGTCTCTGCTGCTGTTTGACATAGCCATTTGAAAAACGGCCAACTTTAGAGTTTCAGCAATATTTAATTTTAATGGAGACTATTGCATGATAGTATAGTTGGTATCATTTTATTTGTTTAATTGATACACTTGTTATGCTAGAATTCTATACTCTTTTAAGTCCTAATTCATTTTAGAAATGTAGTGACAATATTATATCTCATTTTAGTCTTTCCTTTAAAACTATATCCTTTATTTACCCATAAGCAAGTTTATTTCACTTTCTTCTTGTCCTCTTTCTACACTCAATTGTATTTATCAATTTAGGTTTGCTCATTTGTGAAATTAAGCTTAATGTACTCTTTGTGGATGGCATTTTATACATACATTTCTCTTTTGCTTCATGGAGAAACACAATTAACACAACAAATACATGATTGCTTAATATGTCTTCCAAACATTAAAGTCACAAGCATTTTAAGGTAAACAAAATGCAAGGTTTGCACTCAAAGGGGAAGAGAGGCTAGAGATAAACAATAAAGATAGTGTGATAAATGTTCCCCCAAAGTGTATTCTCAGCCCAGCAATCAGAGTGAAATTTTAAAAAGAGAAGTCAGATCCTGTCAGTTCTCTGTCCAAATTCTTAATTCAGAGTCCATAGCTTACAAAGTTCTGTGGGACGTGGCCCCTATTTTTAATTTGCTCCACTCTCCTATCACACTTGCCCTCTCTCCTTCCTGTACCCTCACACTGGTGTACTTGCTCTTCAATGACACGCTGATACTGAACATAACAACTACACTCTTGCCTTACTTTTTCCCCAAATGTCTACCTACTTTCTTACCTCTTTTAAATCTCTGCTCAAAATTCCATCTTCTTAGTGGGACCTCCCCTGATCATCCTATTTCATGTTGCAATCTCTTCCCAGCACTCCTTATCTCTTTTTCAAGGTTTATCTATCTCCATAACACTTTATATACTTCCACATCATGTTATTTTGTTAGCACTTAGTTTCTGTCTTGCCTTCTAGAATATAAACTCTATGAAGGCTTGGACTTTTGTCAGTTTGCTTATTTCTGTGTTTTTAGTGCCTATAAGAGAACCTAACACATATAAAATGCTCAATAAATATATGTTCAATTAATGAATGACAGCTAGAAGTATGTATTAGTCAGAGTTCTCCAGAGAAGCAGAATAATACACACACACACACACACACACACACACACAACATACAGTGTACATATGCAGTAGTCCCTCAGTATGAGAAATCGGTTCCAGGACCCTCCTCCACTGTATATACTGAAATCCATGGATGCTCGAGTGTCTTATATAAAGTGACATTGTATTTGCATGTAACCTACACACACCCTCCTGCCGACAGTCTTTTTAAGCAAGTAAGTGACATGATAAGATTACAGGTTACTTCTTTGGTATTTTGACTACTTAAAAAAATAATTCTGGAACAATATCAAAAACTAGATTGGAAAAGTTGGGAAGAAGAAACATTTAAGATGTTATTGTAATAGTCTAGGACAGCTTGAACTGAGGCAAAGAGAAAGGGGTTTAGTGAGAGACATTTTTCACATAACATCGACGAAACTTTAAAATCAATGAAATAGGGTGATCTGGGTGATAAATAAGAGGAAAGACACAAGGATGACTTTGGGGTTTATAATTTAGGGATCTGAAAAGACATGATGAAGAAGAAGGTTATAGAGAACTCTTCTGAGATATTGAATCAAGCACCTTGTGGGAAAATCGAGAAAGAATAGAAAAAATTATTTCTCAGAAACAGGAGTGATGGTGGATTTCTTGTGTTTTGATTGCATAGCATTCATTTTTTCTTCTTCATGGCACCTTGATTACCTTTTGGGGAAGTATTACTTCTCCATTGGTTACAGCCTGATGGGGGCCCTCCTTCTGCTTAGCTGAGAAGAAAGCTTGTGTAACCCAAGCTTAGTCACTTGGATGCTGTCTCTTCAGAAACTGAATTGTGAACAGAATGACAAAAGACTAGAAATAGCCGGATTCATCAAAGAAGTCAGACTGGAACACCAAGCCATTTTTGCCATCAGGGAGACCATTTCCTAATTTCCTCTAGGGATTCCTTGGTTCCCACAAATTTGCAAGTCTACATCTCCGGGCTCATTGTTGATACCATGATCTCACAATATCCTTCTGATAAATTCCATTTTTTTGAGGGTGGAGAGGGTTTATTTTTGTCACCCAAGCCAAAGAATTTTTAACTGATATAGAAAGGAGAGAGAAAGATGATGAAAGGATAATATGTCTGACATAATAGATATTGAGGGTGTCCTTATAAGATTTATAAATTGTAGGTTACACATAAATTGTCAATTTTGAGAATCAGGGGCTTGAGAAGAATCATAAAGATTTTTGTCAATTTTATTTTTTAGCGTACACTGAAAGGAATGTGTTAGAAACTGAGCAACAGTGATTAAAAGAATTGCTTACCTTATTGAGCCTTACAAACATAAATTTTTGATGGCTCCCAACCAGCATAATTATGCAGTTTTTTTTTACTAGCTCTTAGAAATCCTGGAATGAGATTAGAGTATGCAAATCAGTAGGGATTTGAGAATGCAAATCAGATTTAGAAGCTCATGGAGTATACACTCCACTAAATAGTCAAGAGAGTGAGAGAATGAAGTGAGTTGGTGAGTATATACCTGACATGATGAGCCCTGGGAGTCTGCTTGCTAGGTAGCTATGCAGATCTTATGTATGAGGGTGGGCGAAATCAGTACCATCTTAATGTGTAAGAGCTGTGGCAAGGATAAGATTCAGGATTGAACAATTCCAGGAAGGATATTTATTCAGCTGTCTATGGGCAGCACAGACTAAGGAAAAGCCCAATCTATAATGACCCAAGAGGAAAAATAAGATTATAACCCAAAATGCAGTGCTGAGTCTCAAGCCCAGACATTAATAAAATGTCATAAATGTGAAAAATAAGCAATAAATTTAGAATTTTGAGTAAGTTGGAACAAATTGAGATATAGTGCCATCCAACTGACCTGGAGGACATGTATAGCATCAAGGAACAGGGTCACACCTGTGTGTTGAAAGGGGAAGTGATAAGCAGAAAATGAAGCTGAGACTCTCATAAACTGGAAAATAATGATAAAGAAATTTGAAAATAGAGAAGGTCACAAAAAAAAGCAAAGAAATCAAACTTACTAAAACTGAGGGAGTAGAAGAGATAGAGATCAGAGAGAGAAATCTCAGAGTTGAATATACTGGAGATGTAGATGGCCATGTGAGTGGGTTAGGGGTGAAGGTTATTGCTATAAAGCAGATCAAGCAAATGGACCTAGCATATTGAATGAATCATAAACACAGAAATTAATTAGGGTTATTGAAAAATTATTAGAAGGAAGGGTGAAAAAAAATGTATCAACATGCTTGGTGACAGATCAGTCAATGATGAAGGCACAGATTGAGAGGTGATAGCCTAGAAGGAAATGATTGAAATTGGCTAGAGTGTATAGACTACCAGAGCAAAAGGATTGCACTAAGAAGAACCCTGGTTTTATAGGAACTGTGTCTGCTCCCACTGTCTTTCCTTTCCTTTACCAAATTTTCAGGTCAACCGATCTTCCTGAAGTGAAATTATGTCCCTGATGATACGAGATTCAGATGATCATTGTGAGAACCAAGCCTCCTTTATACAGACAAGCTCCTTCTGCAGGGTTAGTTTCATTATCACAAGTTTTCCCCAAAGAGCTTAAGAGATGATGAGGAGAATATTGAGTTCCCTGTCCGGAGGGAAGGCCATAGAGGAAGGTAGTAAAGTCCTATGATAGGTGCAGCAAAGGTCCTGTGCACTGCAGCTGCATGAGGGGACAAGAGCCTTGGTTGGAACACATGGGACAAGGATAAATAGCATCTTCAAGGCAAAACATATGTGCTTCATGGAGAAAAGATGCTTTAGAAAAATAAATGTTTAAGATGATTCATAGTAATCAAGAATATGGACTTTAGAATCAGGAAAATTTTGATTAAGAGATTGGCTCTGCTACTTAATAATTGTGTAGCCCCAGGCAAATTCCTTACCTCTCTGAGTCCATTTCATAATCTTTAAAATTGCTAATGATACTTCTTCATTACATAAATTAATCTATATATGTAAAATAACATCAATATTTCTTCTGTTAGTAAATACATCCATTATATGAGCAGACTGTCAAACATACAGAAGGTGCTCATTAAATGGTAACTTAAAACAAAATCTAACCAATTGGATCTAAGTAGTTTTTGGTTTCCAATTCCTGTTTATTTTCTATCTTGACCTCATGTTTTTTCAGAATGTCATGTAATTTATTTTGTCCTGATTCTTTTTCTTTAATCTGACACATTTAACCTATGGCCATATTTTCAGTCATTTTTATTCTATTGTAGTATTTGTATCATAGTATAAATAGTGTACTATATTACAGTCATAGTTCTTTTTCTGGGAGAATATAAATTTAATGAACATTATATATCCAGTGAAAATTCAAAATGCTGTAACCATATACAATCACTCCTTTGCTCTAAACTCTGCAATCACTTCCCATGATACTAACCACAACCTTGGAATCCCCTACCGTGTACTACAAGGCTCACATCATCAGGCCCTGATCATTTCCAGTCCATCCACCCACTTCCACCCCTGGCTCACTCACTTCCAGCCCTTGATGTTTCTAGAACATTCCAAGTACATTATCATCTTAGAGTATTTGCTTTTGTTCTTTCCTTCTTCTGATATGCTGTTCCCCAGATATTTGAATGGCCAACTTTCTCATTTCATTCTTGACATTCCTGACATTCTCCTTACAAGGTCTTCTCTGACCAACCAGTATAAAGTAGCATATCTGTCTCCTAATTCATTCCCTTCCCAGCCTTTTTTCCCCTTCACAACACATTACTACCAGACATTATGAGTTTATTGGCAGACTATCTATCTTCTCCACTAGAAAATAAGCACCATGAGGGTAGGGAATCAACTTTATGACAATGTCCAAAAGAGTCATTACTTAAGCAAATCAAAGTTCACTAGAGAAATTGAAAATAGTTGTATGCTTTTTAAAGATCAAGTATAAGTAAACAATTTCCCAGGGTATACATTTTTGGAATGCAACTTTCTCATATCCAGTTCTTATCATTGTAAAATACTTGGCACACCAATACTCCTCAGAGAGTTCTTTCTACGGCAGTTTTCTACTACAAAGTTTGAGAAGTAAGCTAAGCTATTTGGCTGGATGGATATCATAGACTTTGGAAAATAAAATTGGAATACCTCCCAAATGCCAGTTTATAAAGCATTATCATGATAAGGAAGAACTTGACTATAAGTCTCAAAACCGTAACTATAGTTTCCATTTATTCAACAAATATTATGTACCAAGCAGTATGCTGAGTATTTTACATATGTGTTATTTACGTATCCCAAAAACTTAAATGATAGCTACTATTATCATTTTCATTTTGTAGATAAGGTACACAGAAGGTGAGTTTTTATGTAAACTTACATAACTAGTAAGTGAACATACTGGGCTGAATGGTAGGTCCCAATATTCATGTCTACTCATTTAGAAATAGGGTCTTTGTAGATGTAATTAGGTAAAAGGAAGTCATACTGAATTAGAGTGGGCCCTATGTCCTATCAAAGGTGTCCTTATAAGAAGGTTGTGTGAAGAAAAAGACACAAAAGGAAGAAGGTTATGATGATGGAGGCAGAAGACAGGATGGATGCAACTACAAGCCAAGGAATGCCAAGGATTGCTAACGCCACTGGAAGTCAGGAGAGGGGCAAGAAACAGACTCTCCCTCAGAACCTCCAGAAGGAACCAACCATTCCAACACCTTGATTTCAGATTTCTGACCTCCAGAACTATAAAAGAATAAATTTCCATTGCTTTTAAGTCACACAGCTTATGGTAATTTGTTATGAAAGCTCTAGGAAAATAACATAGCAAAGAACTATTTCAAATCCAGGTCAGCTGACTTCACAGGCTAAGCTATTAGTCACTTTACTGCCTTAATCTCAGAATGTCTTTTACATGTTCAGCACTAAATGCCCTGTATGGTAGTTATCTATAACTAAAAGTAGGCACTCTAGTAGCTTTTTAAACTGTATTTTTGAAGACTTCAGCAGAGATCAAACCTCGAAGAATTTGGAGCCCCATGGAAAAGGTAGGAGGGGGTGTTTGCTTTTCCTCCCATCTGACGTCTGGTAAACTGCAAGCTTCCAAACTGTTGGAGAGCTTCTCTACCCTTGCAAGCCCAAAATAAGCAAGTAAAATTTATTTTTATTTTCTATCAATGTAGAGTTAACAAATAAAAAGCATATTTGTTTACAGTGTGTACGAATTTGTCTTATTCATTTTTTTACCCCCATGCCTTACGGAATGTCTAACAAATAGCACGTATGACAGGTCATCAAAAAAATAAATGAATACCACCCATTGCTTTATTGGCAAATCCTTCTTTCTTCCCAGTTCTTTTATTACTTACATATAACAGGTATATGCTTTGGTTAATATCAATGACAATGAAGAAAATAGTAAGTGTAATTATATTGTTATATACTTTTCTATATTTATGAGTGTGTCGATCTTTTTTTTCATGAGACAAGGCCTTGCTCTGTCATCTGGGCTAGAGTGCAGTAGCATCATCATAGCTCACTGGAACCTTAATCTCCTGGGCTCAACAGATCCTCCTGCCCCACCCTCCCAAGTAGCTGGGACTACAGGCACGCATCACCATGCCCAGCTAATTTTTCTTTTTGTTGGAGAGACAGGTTCTCACTTTTCCTCAAGCCGGTCTCAAATTCCTGGGCTCAAGTGATCCTCCTGCCTCAGCCTCTATTAATTTTAAATGAACGCTTCATTCTGAAAGTTCATGTCCTAACTGTGTCTGATCTTATATTTGGATTTTTATTTTGTTCTTTATATACTGCCTTGTTATAGATATAATTTAAAGCAATTATTTCCTAACAATGGAACAAAATAAACTAACATAAAATAATTTCACATGAAAATGGGACAAAGCACAGAATGAAAGATAAATCGATATGAAGGTAGGAGTGAGCTTTGAATAAAAAATACATAAAGTACCTTCTTTACCTTTTAAGAAATGTGCCAGAAATTTGATGTTAAATATTGAAATAGAAATGCTAGAATAAGAAGACAGGCTCAGTGGAGTCCTCAAATTAAAACATTCCAGTTGCTCAGGAGGCCCTCCATAAATTACTCCTGGCGGGGCATCAGAATGGAGATTTCTCCCATGGCTCTATATAAAGAAGGGAATTTCATGCATTGGATTTTTAGCTATGCTGTCTTATGGGAAAATAGGATTCTTTCATCACATGAATACATATTTCAGAGTCATACAAAACCAGGTTTGGATCTTGGCTCCAGCATGTCCCAACTGTATGATCTCGGAGAAATTGTTGAATTGTTTCCGTTTTTGTTAACTGGGGATAATAAAAGTTGCCTCATTCTATTTTTTGAGGATTGAAAGAGATAAGATATAATATGTACAATACTTGGTGGGGGTAGTGGTGGGAGAGATGCTCCTTGTTAGTTCTTTTCTCCTAATAAATGATCATCTTTCACAATCGACCTCTAAGCAATCTTTTACATATGAATTGCTTATTGCCCTTTCCTGCTCCAGATCAAAGTGACATTTGTTTTCAGCAGCTCACAAGCTATTGAGTTGCAATTCTACATTTTCATAGTTATATACATATTAGTTTATGTTTAGTGGTGTTGCCATGTATGTGCATTTAACTTATGCATATTCTATTAAAACAAATCTTTGAAAAAGATTAAAATAGTGATATGTAAAGTAGTGTTCATCATTCTATTCAATGAGCACAGCCCTCAGGTTTGGGAGATTGGACATTGTTGTTTAAACCTAGATATCCATCTTGATTTCTAACTGTCCCACTGTGTGAGTGTCTCATGACAATGAGTGTGATTAGAGTGTTTAAAGATAGTATTTATCAACAATCATGGCCCCCAAACAAAACCCAATTGCTTCATCTAGTGCTATTCTAAGAAATCAGAGATTTACTCTAACTTTGGAGGAAAAAATAACTATGTTGGACTTACTATGAGACAATTGATTCCTAATAGATTGTGAACCATAATTTTTATTCTTTGCGATCACATGTAAAATCTAGAAGCAGATTTTTAAAACCTAGTTTGTACAGAAGATAGGACTTTGTATTTTATTGTTCCAGATAGAAAACAAGTGCTCAATACATATTGAAAGAAAGAGAACAAGAGGAAGAGAGAGGAAGAGAGAAAGAGGGATGGAGAGAGGGAGAGAGAAAGAGAGAAATAACAAGTTTAAGGTTTTAAAAAGTTTTCTGATTACATAAAACCAAACATTCACAACTATATTCTTTCTCTCTCCATTCATGATATCTGAATCTTTCAGCTCTGATCCTCTCTTCCTAGCTGAGGGGTTAGATTCTCCAGGGAATTTCTCTCACGTCCTTTCTCTTTTCTTCTTACCAGAATCAAGATAACTTACTACACATTCCTTTATCCAGATTGTTGGACCATCTCAGCCTCAGAAGGATACAGATAAAAACACACTAGATTGGAGTCAGAAGGTCCCAGATCTAGTTCTATTTCCCCCCGACAACTGTGCAACTTCTGGCAATATGCCTTGTCTCTCTGTGGGCCTCAGTCCTTTCAGATCTGCTAAGGGAAAGCAGGACTAGGCAATCTCTTTAAGGTCATGTTGATGAATACTTTTGGTATATGTATTCTATTTATTTTAGGTCTTTTCCTGATCATAAAGACAGAAAAATTGTCTCCACTATCCCTTAAAGACCTTTAATTGGATTTCATCTCTCTCGCACAATAGAAAACTTTTCCTTCTTTCCAAAATTAAGACTTTATAATCCCAAACTGGGACTAACTTAACAGTTTTTAGCCAGTTTCCAATAAAATAGGATTCTGTGTGTTTACGCTTTATATTCACATCTGAAAAAACATGTCAATAATATACAAAAAACCCTCTGTATATCTTATAATTGCTTAAATACTAAACAAATCAGAATTATATTTTACAAGTATATCTTAGGTTGATTTTTTTCAGAAGGTTCTGGTGCTAATGTGATATATTACATTTTCAAAAAGGAGAAATTTCATTTCTGAAGATTGACAAAGTCCTCACGGCTTATTATGACAGAAGCCATCCATTGCCTACACACTTACATTCCCCCTCCTCTTCCCTACTAAGAAACTATGATAAGTTTAGTTAACATGCCAAGGATAGTCCTCTGGGAGAGTAGATCCTATCTCAGTTCTGATCTGAATTACAGTAATTCCATCCCTCTCCTTTCCAGCCCCTGGACGCCTGCAGAGACTTATCTGTAGAGCATCATGTGACCCAGTTCTGACCAAGGTGATGTAAAGAAGGTCTGGCGGATGGAGACTTTGGGGGAATTTTGTTCTATTAGTTAAAAATATAAAAAGACAGGTATGGCTCTGATATGACTCTTTTATCTGTCTGTTCTCCTCTTTTCATACCTGTAGATACAGAATCTCAGTGTACTGTGTGTGTACTGTACATTGTGTGACTATGAGGCAGTAAAGATAGGGACAAAGGCAAATATGCCAGGGATGGTCCTGATATCAGTGACCTGCCTCGACAGCCTCGGGCCACCTACTTCTTGGCTTCTCACTATGTGAGACAAGTGAATATTTGTTTTAACCACTCTAGCTCTGTTTCATGTTACTTGTACTGAAGGGCACTCCTACAGGGTTCAATAACCAACATGAGACAGAAATACTTACCTAACTGTGATATAAGGCTGGAATTCCTAGAATCTCTAGATCTTTGAATGGTTTTATTAAGATATCCAGATGTCAAACACCACAAATTCAATGTTTAAAAACATGACACAATTAATCGCAATCACAAGAAGAAAGCAATAATGTGGGATTTTAGTAAACGAGTATAGAAAGAACAACAAGTCTCCTGCCTAACTGCAAGAAGTTTAATCAGGCTCATAGTATACCTCTGACGTTCAGTTACTGCAAAAAACAAAAGTTAGATCACTTTAATATTATCGATGATGCTAATAATGATAATTATATTAACTAGCTTTTATTAACTGTTTACTAAATGCTAAGTACTTCCCTAAATTCTTCAAAATCATTGTCTGAATATAATCCTCGCAAATCTATAAAATAAATACTACTATCCCTCTCTTGTAGATAAAGGAAGTGAGATCGAAATGGGTGAAGTGATCTGCCCAAATTAACATAGTGAGTGGGTGGCGGTGCTCAAACCTGGGCAATCCCATTCTATTCTATGTTATTGACCACTATACAAATTCAAGAGCTTATTACTCTATTTTGTTTCTAATTTGGAAACAGTCTCAAAGTTGTAAAGCAATTGCAAGTATAATACAAAGAACTTTATTCCCTTAAACCATTTGAGAAAAAGTTACCAACAAGAAGCCCTCATCATTCCTATTTTAGCATGTGTAGTGGTGTCAATAGGGACTTCAAAAAAAATGTGTCCAAATCCTAACTCCTGACACCTTTGAACGTGATCTGATTTGGAAATAGGGTCTTTGCAGATATAATTAAGGATCTTGAGATGGATGGCATCATCCTGGATTTAGGGTGAGGCCTAAATCTAGTAACTGATGTCATTATAAGAGAAATAAAAGGGAGATTTGAGATACACAGATGAAAAGCAGAGACACAAGGGCAAAGCCAAGTGAAGATGGAGTCAGGGATGGAAGTGGTAGGTCTATAAACGGAAGTATGCTAAAGATTGCACAAGCCACCAGAAGCTGGGAGAGAGGCAGGGAATAGATTCTCCCTTAGAACTTTCAGAGGGAACCAATTTTGCTGACATTTTAATTTCAGATTTCTGGCCTCCAAAACTCTCAGAGAATACATTTTTGTTATTTTAATGCATCCAGTTTTTGGTCATTTGTTACAGCAACCCTGGAAAACTAATACAGCATGTAATTCCTAAAAACAGGGCATTCTCCTACAAAACTGCAATATAACCATCAAAATCAGGAAATTAATATTGATACACACCACTACCATCTAATCCATTCAAATTTCAGTTTGAATCCTTAAGATCCAGTTTTCTCTCTGATACAATCCAGTTTACACATCTTTGGCAAGAATATTACAGAAGGAATATTCTGTAATAATGCTCTTCTCATTTCATCCTATCAGATAATGCACAATTCCTTTTGTCCCATTTGTGACCATGTTCTCTAATTACCTGGGTAGAGTGGTGTCTACTAGAATTCTCCACTGTAAAATTACTGATTTTTCTCTTTGTCATAAATGAGTATTCTACAGAGCATTACTTTGGGACTGTAGATATCTCGTCCCCCGTCAAAGAGTATGGACTCATGGTTTCCTATTTCATTCAAGATTCATAATCCATTACTGTTATTTTATGTTTAATTATCTTCCATTTGGCCAGAGTGAAACCCTTTATACTAGTTTCTCTCTCCTTTTAATGTGTCCACATGGTTCTATCAGCACTTTCTTTCTGACACAAAAAGATGTCCTAGAATCAGTTCATTGATTCCCTGTCCCAGCTTTGGAATTAGCCATATAATGGACAATGGTATTTAGAAATAAAGACCTGAGTGCTGGGTATCCTTGAGATTATTGAAGTATAGCTACTCCTGGGCCCTCCCAACACTCTCATGTGCACACACACACACATTAACAGGTATATAGACCTTTATCTACCTACATAGACTGAAAATCATGAGTTTATATTGATAGCTCTAATTCCAATCCAATAAGACAAAGCTACTTCTAGTTTTATTTTCCTTTTCCATACTTGGAATTTCCTTCTCCAAAGGTTAGAGATGTATGTCCCATCATCTTTATACACTTATTTATTTGCTCATTCTTTTAGTGTGTAACTAATCTCCCATCGCTGCTGTCACTCTCTTCACTGCTTTTCAGCTCTGATTCCCGGGACCAGACCTTCTCCCTGTATGGACACTCTTCTCACCTGCCTGGGATCTAACACCCCTCATCAGGGAAGCTTTCTACCCTTTGCCTTATCACCCTGGTTGTGTGGGGTTGCTCTCCTGCAGGGACACTCTGTTAACCTGTTTGGATTCTGATACCTCAGGTCAGCCTGCCCCTGACCTTGAACATAGACACTCACCACATTCTCAAATGTCTCCATGCCAGATTGCCTCCATGTGTGAGCACCCTTTTTACCCCACCCAAGCTCTGGCATCTCTGTGTTGAGTTGACCATCATGTGTATGCCTTTTTTACCCCACCGGGGCACTGATCACTCCCATCAAGCCTGACATTCCCATTTGGTTTCTGACACTCCAAGCCCAGGCACTCCCCGCTAGACACCTCCTCAAATTACTCATGCTCTGGTACCATGTTCTTGGCTGCCCTCCTGTGTGATGCTCTCCTCATCTGGCTAGGGCTATGCCACCTTGTATCAGGTGGTCCCTCCATGGGGAAACCTTTCTTTCCCACTTGCATTCTGCAGTGTTGGGCCGTTGCAGCTCCCCCAACTCTGGCACAGATGTCTACCGTGATCAGCCCCACTTAATGACTGTAGGACTGAAATTTTCAGGAAGGGAAGGAAGAGCAAAACGAAGAAGAAGGAGAGTTTACTTCTCCATTAAAGTTAAAAATCTTAGTATAAATTCAATTTGTAATATTAAGATAAGCCTAATAAACTGAAAGGTGATCATTTTAATCTTCTATTTCAGTACTGATCTGGGATGTGAAGGGAGTTTGGGGGAACACTTGGGAGTCTACATTCCCTTCATTTGCCATGTTTGTCACATCTCTGGTGAGATTGCTTCTCAGCATATTTACAGCACTTTTGATTTTTGTTTTAATAGAGAGTAATAAGAGATAACTGCCTGGTAAAGCCATTACTTCTGGCTACCCTGTGATGTTGTTATTTTAGATAGTTCTACAACTTTTACTTTTCTATTGCCACAGATATGCACTTGATGGTCAGAGTCTCTGTCCAGTTTTCAGTGTTGTACTGTATTGAGCTTTGACTTTATTGCTCTTTTTAGTTCATGTTTCCATAGTTAGCTATTGTAGACCAAACCATAACCACTGATCCGGAGTGACTGAGAGCAAAGAAACTTCCAGCATTTGCTATATACTCTGCCAATCTGAATTTAGGGAGATCTGTTGAGGTGGACAAAGGCAATCATAAATTAGACCCAACTATGACCCAGTGGCAGAATAAAGACTATAGCTCCATAAAATTAAAAAATAAAAGCAATAAGCTTTTATTAAATAAACACATACATACATGCACACCTGTGTGTGTTCATCATTGTGAACTAAAATAAAATCTTAACCTTTCCCCTGGCTAACTGAATAGCCTACTTCTTGGCCAAGGGGATACCCTAAAACTGAGTTGCTGGCCATGAGAAGGGAAGTCGGACATGATTCATCATGCCCCCTCCCTTCTTGTAGATATCCTTTGCAACTCATTAATAGACCTAAGGCTATGCAAGACAAACCTGCAGGTCCTCAGTTTACATAAAAAATCACTTGAGACTGAGTATATGTCTGGCGGTTTATCTCTGATTAACAGGCTTCCTTTTCTTAAAATATTCCAAGCCTTTAGACAAAGCTTCATTTCTTTAACCAATCACAAATCAAATAGTCTTTAAACCCACCTATAATCTGTAGCTCCCCCACTTTGAGATGCCCCATCTTTTCAGGGGCCAAACCAATGTACACCTTCCATATATTGACTTACAACGTTATGTGTAATTCTTATCTCCCTGAAATGCATAAAACTAAACTGTAATCCAACCACAGTGAGTCCACTTGTTCAAGGTTTCTTGGGTGTGGCTCTAGGCAATGGTTCTCAAATTTGGCTCAGAATAAACTTCTTTAAATTATTTCACAGAGTTTGGCGTCTTTTTCATTGATGTCATGAAAATAGAGGCTGTCAGGCATCAACACTGGGGTCAATGGAACAATGGCTCCCCAAAGATGTCCATACCCTAATCCTTAGAAGACATTAATATATTACCTTAAGTGCACCAAAAAGAACTTTATGGTAAGGGTGTAGACTTTGAGGTGGACAGATTATCCTGGATTAACCTGGTTTAGTCACATCACTTGAGTCCTTAAAAGAGGAGGGCCTTTCCTGGCTACAATCAGGGAGATGCAACAATAGAAGATGCAGTAGAGATTTGAAGCATGCGTAGGACTTACCTGCCATTTCTGGCTTTGAAGATGGAGGAAGGGGGCCACCAGCCAAGGAATGAGCATATTGGGGAACCTGTGGCCCCAAGGCCACATATGGCCCTCCAGATCCCCAAGTGTGGCCCCTTGATCAAATCCAAACATCATAGAACAAATTCCTTTATTAAAAGGATTTGTTCCGTAAAATTTGGATACAGTCAAAAGGCCACACTAAAGGATCCAGAAGGCCATATGTGGTCCCAAAGCTGCAGGTTCCCCACCCCTGTTTGGCCCTCAGCTGACAGGCACTAAGAAAACAGGTACTTTAGTTCCAGGACTGCAAGACACTAAATTGGGTTAATACCCTGATTGAGCAAGAAAAGACATTCTCTCCTAGAGCCTCCAAAGGGGAACACAGCTCTGCCAATACCTTGATTTTGGACTTGTGAAACTAGAACAGAGGAATCAGATAAGCACATTGGACTTCTGACCTACAGAATTGTGAGATAATAAATTTGTATTGCTTAAGCCACTAAATTTATTATGGTAGTAGTAGGAAACAAATACTTAACTCTATTGCCTATACTTTTCATTTCATGTTTGACTATTTCCATATAATATTTAGGAGAAATATTGATTCTTTGACATCTACTATTTTTGTAGTTAATATAAAACACAAATTATATTTCCAATTTCTAATGACCCTTTTCAGCCCTAATATTCTGGTTGAATGGTTTATTTGATCTCAATGGGGCTTTCTCAACTTTCTTCATCTTATCTTGAGGACCTTTGTAATAAGAAACATTGCAATGTTTCAGAGACTGATATTTTGATAACTAGTTCTCTTCCCTCTAAATCTATATAATTTTAACTAGTTCACTGAGATGTGCTCATTAGGGCTTAATCAAAAGGCAACTTTATTGTTTCTCAACATTCCCCATTAAACTTATTTTGTTGGTTTTTTTTCCTTCCTCGTGCCTGGGTAAACTCTTTGGATGCTGCCATAGCTTTTTAAGACACTATAAGGTGTGAAAACATAATTGTATTTTTTCCTAATATTATCAGGTATTGGCGCCTTCTGGGTGTGTCAGATGACCAAATGCTTGTTTCGTGGGATGTTTCTGTGGGTCCCTTGGAGATCCTCTTTCTTGGATGTCCAAATGTTGCACTATGGCATGAGTAATATTTCCTTTACCTGGTCAGATATCATTGCTCTCAAGCCCCTGGTCTCTGGCAATTCATCCTCTGCTGCTGGGATTGGCCCTCTAGGTGGTCTTCTTGGGGAAAAACCTGCCAAGAGGGCTCATGGCAGTCCACCTACTATGGATCACCTCTGGTCCATAGAAAAGACATACCTATGCTCCACCATGCTTGGAGGTTCACGTTGTTCCTACTCAAATTCTCTCTCTTCTCTTGGCTTTTGGCAAAACTTGCCAGTTGTTCAACTTTTCCAGATGCAAGCCAAGTTCTAGTCTCTATGTTTTTCTAAATTTCAGAGCTCACATGCCAAGCACTTTTGAGTGGCTCTCTTGAAGTCTGCCTCTCTTGACCCTCTAAGGGATGGGATTCAAATAGTCAGGAACATGGGCAACTCTTTCTTTAAAAAACACTCACTCTCCGTTTCAGACTGTTTGGAATGTTTGTATCACCACAAAATTCATGTGTTGAAGCCCTAATCCCCAATATGATTGTATTTGGAGGTGGGCCGTTTGGGAGGTATAGATGAGGTCATGCAAGTGGGACTACCCATGGTGGGGTAAACACCCTTATTAAAAAAGGAAGAGCTCTCACTTCTCTCTCTCTATGTCTCTCTCTGCCCACACACACCAAGGAAAGACCATGTAAGGACACAACCAGGAAAAGGGATGTCACCAAGAACCTGACTATGGTGGCAACCTGATCTTGGACTTCCAGTTTTCAGAACCATGAGAAATAAATGTTTGTTGTTTAAGCCACCTAGTCTATTGTAATTCATTATAGCAGCCAGAGCTAAGACACTCTCTGATCTTTTACCTGCCACTGAATTCTTCTTTGATAACAGTCTTAACCAATGCTGGCAGAATTTTTTTTTTCTTTTTCTTTTTTTCTTTTTTTTTTTTTTGCACTTCCTTTATAAATAGCCCCCCTTGCTTCAAACATGGGAGTACGTGACACTTACTGTTCTCAACTTTGGGATCTTGCCTAACTTCCCTGGGGTTAATCTTCAGTGTCAACTTGACTGGATTACAGAACAGCTAGAGAACTGGTAAAGCATTATTTCTGGATGTGTCTGTGAGGGTGTTTCCAGAAGAGACTGGTGTGCGAGTCTATGGACGAAGTGGGGACGATCCAACCTCAAGGTTAACAGGCACCATCCAATCAGCTGGGGACCTGACAGAACAAAAAATGCAGAGGAAAGGAGGTTTTGTCTGTCTCTCTCCTAGAGCTGGGACATTCTTCTTCTGTCTTTGGACCTCAGAATTCCAGGCTCTCTGGTCTTTGGGCTCCGGAACTGAGTTACACCGTTGGACTGAGTTATACTACTAGCACCTCCTATCTCTCCCTCCAGGGTTCTTAGGCCTTTGGCCTCAGACTGAGTCATACCATTGGCTTCCCTGGTTCTAAGGCTTTCAGACTTGGACTGTGTCTTGCTACTGGCATCTCTAATCCTCGGGTTTCGAGCTTACAAACAGCCTGTTGTGAAACTTCTTAGTTTCTGTAATCACATGAGCCAATTCCCCTAATAAATCCCCTTTCATCTATCTATCTATCTATCCTATTGGTTCTTTCTCTCTGTAGAACCCTGACTAATAACACTTCCAGAAAGAAAGAACCATAATTTGATATCCTATTATATTTCTCCAAATGCTCTGTTTCTATGATAATGCCTTACAAAATGAAAGCTCATCTGAAATCAGTGTAACTGCTAGCTAAGGGTGAACATTTAGAAAGCATCTATCCAGTGCCTAATCCTGCCACTTAGTTTTATTCAAAGGAAAGGACACACAGACTATTTCCTGAGTAAGGCTTCCAGAGAAAATTCTGCTGCCTGAGGCTAACTATTTAAGTAAACTCTTATACGACTATGAACTGTTTTAAAATCCAGTGGATTAGAGAAAAGCTTGATAAAATCACTCTTCCAAATACATGAAATTTGCTACTATTCACTTAACAATTTTTCATTTTAAGTATATGTGTCATCCAGATTAAGGAGGCTTAAAGTTTCAGTAATTCTTTGCCCAGATTCATGATTTATGGAATCAGTGAACTGCTAACAAAAATAGATAATCCATGTCTAATACACATGCAGAACCTCATCCTACTGAAAAATCAAAAGGGATTTACTGATTGAAAGTCATAGGTGAAAACTGATTATAAAAGATGTTACATGTCTTTATAAAGCACGTAGCATGAGGTCCTATACATGAAGGATTACTAAAAAATTGCTTAAATCAATTATTCTTCATTAGAAGCTTAAAAAGCACAGAGTTGGCAGGCGCAAAATAAAAATTGGAGGTTGGCTATCACCCAGGAATACCTAACTCAAAGGCTGAGTCTTGAGGCAAAATTTGATGTTAATAAAAGTCATTTCTAAAGCAAACTTCTATATTAGATGCAGCTTTCCCATTGGACTTATACTATAAAATTGGAGATTATTCCTTCAGGTAAGAGATTACTAAATTATGCTTATTAATAATGTCTCTTAAAATATGTAGCTTGAGCAGAGAAAGAAATTTCTGTTCCCAAGGATATGACTATAAATGAAATGCATGATCTAAAATAAAATGAATATACTTGAAATTGGGCACTATCAGGTGAGATGGAAGTAGCCACATAGTATAGAATACTTTGGAGGTAGCAAATTCAAAGGCTGTTTAAAATTTTTTTTAAATTTCAAATCTTCCCTTTTCCCCTTTTCTTCAAATATCTTAGAGTGTAACCATTCTACTTGTTTTTCCTTTCCTGCATTTTTAGCATTTTGCCCTCTCCAACATCCCAAAAGTCAACTTGCTGTCTCATGTTCAATTTCCCCAAAAGTCTTCTCAAGAATCAATTATGCTTATCTGATAAATAATTTCATGCTAAAAATATTAAGGTTGGCTAGACTTTATGTCATATTACCCCCATGTGACACATTTGTGGTCCCCCTCCCCAGTTCTTTAAGTATCTTCTGTAAAGATTATGACTAAATAACAAAAATTTCAGTCATGTACCATGCAAGCTGGAAAGGAAGATATTTTAGGGAAAAATGATCCTTGGGGTAGGATGTAGAATGTATTTGTTATGGAGTAACAGCTCTACTTGTGAGACTTTGGGTGATAAGCAGTATGATATGAGGGGTTAAGAGTATAGACTGTGGAGTCAGAACATGTAAGTTCAAGTTTTCCCTCCACTACTCAACTAGCTGTGTGAATGCAGAAGGTATTTGTCTCTGTTAGGATAGTAAAGTGCCTACCACATAGAGTTCTTGTTAATACATAGTAAAGAGACCCAAATGGTCACCTGGCACATTCTGAGTGCTATCTTTAATCATCAATAAAATATCAATTACTATTATTATTACCAAATGAGACAATACTATATAAAGGGCTTAGAACAGAGACTAGTGCATGGCAAGCATATAACAAACTACTGAGCTCCTCCTTTGTATGTATGTTTATATGTATGTTTGTACACACAGCTCTCATTTCAATTTAAGGATGTTTACTAGGTGGCCAGATTTCCAAAGGGTTATCATGATTTTTTTTGACCATTCTATTTATTTATTTACTCAAAAAAATTATAGAACATGCAGCATATGCCAGGCACTATTCCAGTTACTGGGGATACACAGCTATTTTTTATCAACAACAGGAAAAGGAGTAAGAAGTAAAAGAAAGAGTCAGCAAATGACAAAACTATAAACAAGTGAAAAGTAATGAGGTGATAAAAGATCTGGAATAAACATCTCTAAATGAAGCTGCCCAGAAGAAGAATTTGAAAGCTCAGATGGTCCAATAAATTCTATTTAAAACATTAACACATGTACATTATATAAGATAGGAAGGACCTAGGTATATTTATAAGCAGGAGGGAAATAGCTGGCTGAGAGAGAGTACAGATGCCCAAAGAAAAGGAGACTGATTTAAAGAAGGCATTTGCTTCAAGAGTTTAGGAGAAAACTTCAAGAAAGGACACTTTTTAAAAGAATGCTAGAGAAATATTGAGATAAGACGGGGACAAAAGCAAAGTAGGACCTAACTTGAAAGGTCTCAGCTAACTGCTGAGCGAGTCTATGCTGTGGATTTAAGATTAAGGTCCCAGTAGAGGAAAGGAGTCTGATACGGCCTTTTGGGGAAGCTTTCTTTAGAGAAAAGAGCCATGGATTGATAGTCAAGGGCTCTCAGACCTGACTCAGCTGAGTGGCTCTTGATTAGTCATTTCTCCTAAGTCTTATTTTCACCAAATGTGAAATCCAGGTGTTGAACTCTGTGAGTTCTAAATTCCCTGCCAACTGCAGAATTCTACAGCAACTGATGTTAAGAAGAATGCCAGAAAACAGCAATATTTTAGTTGAAGTGGGTCAATGTACATTTGTAAGAAGTAAATGAGGACCCAAAATAAATGTACTCAGCAGCTAATTTCAAGTTCCTGTATGAAATGCTTATGGGTCTTTGGTGAGCTCATAAAAATCATTCATCCAGCTGTTTTTGAGTGAGGCCAGCAATCCTTCACAAACTCCATCTGTCTTGACAGGATGCTGACCAATTCTGCACTGATAGTAGGTGAGCTGGCAAAGTGGTCTAGAAAATGCAGAATATCACTTCTGAAGACCGGCTGGTATGCATGGGAGTCACATCCTGCTCCTGGAAGGCATTTGACCCTGTAATGCCTGCCTTAGCTCACCTACATTGGGGCCATAGTACCCATAGTCACCTCTTCATTTGCAAGTGAGGAAAAATGCCCAGATTTATGAAGTATGTCATCTCCAATTAATACAGTTAGTGACAGAGTACTGGCTTATGAATAGTAAAAGGCAGATGTAGCGCTTTGTATATATGAGGTAGTAGAAACTAAACATCGGAAAAATAGTGACGCACAGGTTTATCTCTCACTCATGTAAAATAAATCCAGGGGTAGGCTTTCCAGGGGAGTATGGAGGTTTCACATTGTTAGGGACCCAGGCTCCTTCTATTTGCTGCTAAATGTGACTTGCATCTTAAAACTTGCTTCATAAGAGGGATGTTATATTAATAATTTAGTCATTGAAATCCCCAGTTTTTGGCTGGAATGTCAAGATACATTATATTGTGATTGGTTATGAATGGCAAAGCATTAAAACTGGTGCATATCTGGAGTCTATGCCACAGCCTGGCCTTCAGGATCTGGGAATTCCATGGTGTGGAATGCAAGGAAATGTGTGCAATGTGAAGGGACAGCATTAAGAATTACTTCCTTAAAAGAAAGCCTCACTTCATACTGATACTTAAGGAACAAAAGGAACGTGCAGTGATGAATCCCACTGCACTAACAACTCCTCCCAGACCTCAATCTGGTCTTTCCATAGCTGGTCATATTTCAGGTGCACAACACGGATCTTCCACTTCAGCGGGCTCCAACCTCCCACCCAACCAGACACAAAATGCTCATGTCGGCAAGTCTATTCAATCGTGCTTTTCAGAAAATCTTTCTAATATTCTTCATTTTCTTTGGCTATCAATTACCACCTCCTCCAGGAAGCCCTCCCTAAAGTTTGCACTTATGACCCCCTCTTTGAAGTAAGGCACTGTGAAATCTTTTTTGGGTTTACCTACAGATAATGGAAATCCATTGATGAATGTAACTAAAAAGTAAACTAACTGGATGTATGCTTTAGAAATAAATAATCCTAAAACAGTTGTACAGAGATAGATAACAATTAAAAACGGGAAAGATCGTGGCTTTTGCCTTTATAGTCTGTAAATCAGAATCCAAATAAAGTTCACACAACATTAAAAAAAAAGAAAAAGAAAACTTTTTTCATAGCCCAAGAGTTCTCCTGGAGCTCCAGACATTTAATACATTTGCTTTCTAGAAAGTTTTCAGAAAGAAAACAAGTGAGGACACACTTGTCTTTTAAGGATGCTTGCTAGCAATGAAATATAATTCTCACCAATGTGTAACAGCCACAATTTAACACAATCACTACACCTAACTCAAAAGTAGACTGGAAGATTTAATCTTTTAGCTGAGTAGCACTGTGACTAAAAATTGGTATTCTTATAACTAAGGAAAAAGCACAGAATGAATACTGAGAAATAACTGCTATCCTGCTACTCTTCCCTTTTGCTAGATGCGTCATGGATCAGCTGGGGGCTCTGCTCTATCCCATCATCATGTAGGAATGCAGGCTGACAAAGTCTCTACTCTCTGGAGTATAGGTGGAACCTGTGGCCAGGAAAGGAGCACACGTCACTTCCACTCATTTCCAATGGCCAGTGGAAGTTACATGGCCCACGTCTGATTTCTAGGGGACAGGAAAATGCAATTTCATCATATGCTTTGATGGAGAAGAAACAGAATATTTGTGAACAGGTCTCCTGACTACCAGAGAGACTTTCCTCAGAGCATCAATTCAGTAAGATTGTGAATCAAGATCTTAAAGGAATGTATAAATGACTACCCAGGAAATAACCACAGGAAAGGAGTGGGGAACTCTTGTAAAGGCATACTTTAGGCTCTTTAGAATCACAATCTAATCTCTAGTTTTAAGAGTGTAGATTTCTTGACACTAGCCCAAGTGAGTCTGATTCTGTAGGCTTAGAATGTGGTCTACAACTTTTCATTTAATAAACATCTGACTACATGACCACACTTTGAGTAAAACTGTGTAACAGATAATAGAATAGCTAAAATAAAGTAAATGAACTAAAAATGCAGACCAAATTAAATACTAATTCAAGACATTTTTAAGATAATGGAGACTGAATTGCTTTCAAGATTGGGAGATGAAAAATTAATTTTTTCAATTATCCAAACCTATCTTAAATTCAGAAAGCAAAATAATTTTGGTTTATTATATATTTGAGAAGATTGTTAAAAACAGGTATCCTTTCTTGCTGACCAAATTACTAACTCTAAAAGGTAAAGAGTGGTTATAAACGCTAGCTTTGGTATCAGCAGATTTGCGTTTGAATCACAGATCTACCAGTTATTTGGGCAAATTGTGTGAATTTGGGCAAATTTATCCCTTGAATAAGGCTAAGTTTCCTCACAGGGATAACATTGCCTTCCTTACAGTTTTGTTATGAGAATTAAATGAAATGATACCTGTGAAATACTCAGTATAATTAAACACGAGGAAGAATTAATTAGAAATTTAAAAGCTTCTTTCAATGGTCCTTATCAACCTATTGGGTAATCTAAAGATTCTCTGAGTGCTAATATAAGATAAACTCATGTTATCTAATCAATATTACCAGTTTAAATAAATTTCTTGTGCTGTACATAAAAATTTTGGAATTAATTTAGAATAATGAACTACTGTAGGTTGAATAAAGATATTCAACATAGAATATCATTAGACTGCAAAAATTCATTTATTAGATGAACCTTTTCCCTATACAATTATTCTTCCCATCTAAGTGCTTGCAAAATCCACAGTAAACACAAATGTATATCATATTGCTAAGCAAATCTACATTATGGGTTAAAGGAAATAAAATCTCTGAATACTTTTCCAAGATGTAAAATAGAATCAGGAGTCAGCGCAAACAAGTAAAAGCAGTTTCTGTCTGGGCAAGTGATGAATTGAATCAAAAACCATGTAATCAGAATGGAGGCTAAAAGTACTGGCCATTGCATGTGTATCCATAAAGTCTCCACACTACTCAGTGGTATCAAATCTACAACAAATGGCAAGAGAAAACCATTAAGGCCTCAAAGCACAGCTTGTTCTGCTGCAACAAAGCTTAATGACCACTGTGCTCAGCTGGCCATCCCCTAACAATGGTGCATAACAAAACTCAGAGACCTCACCAGCTGCTGTCCACTAAGCTAAAATGGGCTGTCCACGAGGCAGTCAGATGAAATTCTATAGGAAGTCACTGAAGGAGAAACTTAAATAGTGCCACACAGATTGTTGTTGACTGTGGGAAGTCACTTGCAACTGACAAAGGAGCCAACCACAGGTGTGTGCAATATTTTGACAGTAATTGCAGATGAAGATCTCACTTCCAGGAGAAGCTATCTGCAACCAGTGAAGCAAAAAAAGAAAGCAGAGGTAGATTTATGGAAAAGCAAGTGAAGCTTGCACTGGCAACTTTCAGGGTACCAGCAAGGGAGCTAGCATTTGGGTTCATATGGCCATTTATTTTTGTAAAATTTTCAGAATTACGGTAAGACCCAGTCTTTTTCCACTCCACCTTAGTCTCCCTCACACTTCCCCTTGTGTGAAGGGTGTCAGAGTGGTCATAGGCATTTTTGAGATCCAGCTACAGGAAAGTTGAGTTGGAGATACATTAAGTTAGGATTTAGTGAGATATATTTATCACTTCTGTCCATATTTAAGTCGTTTTTAGCTGTGCTGGTGCAAGAAAAACAGGAATACTCCTATTGCCTCTTGGGTAGACTCACTCAGAGTCTTAACACAAAGGTGTTTCCATTATCCACATGTTCCAAGCACAGGATTTGGACGAATGTAGGTAGTGAAGGCAAAGGGAGCTGGTCTTCGGGAAACTCTCACCAGTTGTTAGATATGTACAATTTTAAGTGGAGGATTCACTGCTTAAAAATTCCTAAAGTAGAAGTCCTCTGCTGTTGAGAATGTTATATATTTTATAATGCAAGGCATAAAATTATAAAAGCACCACACATTTTTATGGGAATTGTAAGAAATAAGAATTTATCAGAATTCCTGTGATGGTAGAGCCCAATCTTGTAGTAATATAGCAAACAGCAGATATATCTGTTTATAAAATCTTGTGCTTTCATAATTTAAAAAATTACATCAACCATATTAGAGGGAAAAAAATCTCTCTAGTCTCTCTATATCAAATATTATAAAGCATATCTTGTGAAGAAGTAACCAAAAATGTATAACTATAATATGAAGAAACATAAATTTTACTTTTTTTCTTATTTATTTATTTTTTTAAGTCTGGTCAAGTGAAGCAGTGGGACTGAAGGAACAAAGGAATCTATAACTTGTCGTGATCAATTAGTCGTAAACACCGTTGCACTCAGACCAACCAGGAACATAAGTGTTATAGATGTGTTATAGGTAGTTAATTAAGAAAAATGTTTTGTTATATTTTGGGATTTCTTTCTTCTTCTAAATAAATATTCATTTTGTGCCTAATTAATTTTGTATTTATAATTTTGTATTCTTTTATTTAAAAAAGACTCTCTTCAAAAATTAGTTGACTGTTGCTGTCAGAATCTTCAATTGTTTTAAATTTCTATTCTCCCTGTTGGTCTGTTAACCACCTGGTCCATATGGTAAGTAATGCCAGTTTTCTTAAGAGGAGTATTTATCTATGTATAAAAATTGTGCATTATATATAACTATTTATCTTGGAAATTTTACCAAAGTACAAAATATTTATTGAAAAGTGCACAGATCATGAGGATATGTCAGGATTCAGGGTTGATAATCTTGTTTGTTCCTGGTTCTTGGTGTGCTCTTGGCCAAAGAATGACCAGACACGCCAAAAGTAAGACAAGCATGAAATGAAGTTTATCGAGGAAGGATAAGATAGATTTACAGAACAAGAGTAAGTTATAAGTTTACAGAGTAAGAACAAGATACATTTGCCACAGAATGGTGAATGGACCCCTCAGTTGTAACAAAAGGGCTCTGATTCTGGTCTGGGGTCCTGTTTATTTTTTTTTTATTTCAGGGTATTGTGAGGGTACAAACATTGTGGTTACACTTTGTGTCTCTGCCTCACCCAAGTGCGGGTTAAAGGCATGCTCTTCCTCCCCTGCAGTGCTCCCGTGTCCTTTAGTTGCAGATTTAGGGGTCCTGTTTTATACTGTGTGGATTAGGCCCTCCTTAGGGTTCAGGCATCACTGTGGAACCACTTTGATGGGCAGTTAACAACGTGGTAATTAGCCTTAGGTTATTCTAGGTCATTTTCCAAATCCTACTGTGCCTAGACTACCTGGCACAAAAGAATCTGCATTCTTTTGCACATTAGCAGGGATTCCTCCTTCCCCTAAGTGTGGCAGCTGCTCTGGGCAGGATTAGGGTGGGGCAGCACCAAGAGGGGGTGGGGGGAGGGGGCCTTGTCCTTCTTCCCAGGTGGGGCGATTGCTCAAGGCAGCACCAAGGCAAGGCACTCACTTTAGTCCCCTAGGAGAGACTTGAAGGTCCCTTACTATCTACCTGACAGATATGCCATATCAATTTTCACAAGTTTCACAAACTGAACATACCTATTTAACCTGCCCTCAGTAGAAAATTAGGAGAACTTCAGATTCTTCTGTGATGCTCCTTAAGTCTCTCCACTCTCACCAAAGGATAGCCACTTTCATGACTTCTAATGCCATAGATTAGTTTTGCCTCTTTCTGAACTTTATATAAATGAAAGCACATAATATGTACTCATTTGTGTCTGGCTTCTTACTCTTAACATGTTTGTGAGATTCATCCATATTGTTGTGTGTAGCTGTAGTTTATATATTCTCATGGCTATGTAGCATTCCACTGTGTAACATATAATTTATTTATGAGTCCTACTGTGGATGGGCATTTGGATAGTCTTCAGTTTGGGACTGTAACAGAGGTAAAGGTCTGAAAAAGGGCAAAATGTTTCATGATTTGTGCCTTTAAAACCCCCACCCTTTCTAGGAATTAGGGGCAAGAAAATGTTCTTCACTGCTTGTTTTCTAGCATCTTAAACCACAGGAGATAGCTCAAAAGAATTGTGCTGACAAAAGTCATGAGATCTTCTTCACCAGAAGTAAATAACATCTACTGAAACCACCAACCTAGAACAATAAATAGCCTGAAGCCAAGGTATGTGACACTGGTCACTAGACTCAAGCCCAACCGCCAAAAACCCCACCTTTAAAAAAAGCCCTGTATTTCTCCTTAAAAGCAGAATGGTAGTCTTTTGAAATGTTAGGCTGCTGCCGTTCTCATTTGCTGGCAAATCAATAAACTTCTCTTTTCTTTTCCTCAAACCACTGTCCTTGTTCTTCATTCTCACTGATTCAGCCTCTGGGACAAGTACTGAACTTTCAGTAACAGGACTACTGTTAGGTAGATAGCAAGGAATTCGGGTCTCCTATGGATGAAAGTGGGTGCTGTTGGTCCTATCTTGGTCCTGCTCCACCTTAATTATGCCCTGAGCTACTGCCATACCTGGGGAGGAGGGAATTCCCTATGAATCTGCCAATCATAACTTAGTGGACCAGCTGCAGAAGAATGTAGAGGACTCTCTAGCCCACAGGCCAAGCAGCACAGGTACTATAGAGTCCAGAAATTGATTTAGAACAAGCATGCATAGTTAAGGCTCAGGTCATGTGACTCCCAACTGTCCAATCAAAGTGGTTCCATTGTGATGTCTGAGCAACTAGGGAGGTCCCAATCTGAGCACTGTAAAAGAAGATGCAGACCATAACCAATTCCTTTTGCACTCTTCTTTTTGCTCTCCCTTTGCTGTGACAGTGGGTCTGGTCATCATCTGTGGTGTATGCATCATGCTCTGTAAACCTGTGTCTTGCTCTTTCCCCATGATCCTATCTTTCTCTCCTCAATAAACCTCACTTTTGTGTTTGCCTTACTTTGGTGTGTCTGATCTTTCTTCATCCATGACACACTAAGAAACATTTCATGCTAAAACCTGACACTACTACACAGGATCCTGTTATGAATACTCTTGTACATGTATGTAAACACATGTACACATTTCAGTGGATTATATGTGCAGAACTGAACTACTGGCTTATAAACATCATTAAATTTTAAAAATAAAATTAATTGCTATGAGTTAGTTTTATTATTATACCTTTAAATCTTAAATCTAATTAAAACTTCTATGAGTTGTTGAATATTATATTGGTACTATTGAGTTTAAATTTTATCGTGATGTAGCTATAAGATGATGTATGTTTAAAAACTCGAGGATACAAATAGCCAAGAGGAATGGGAGAGGTAGAAACAGAACACATATTTCTTGGTCTGGAATATTAACTCCTTTACTGATGGCTAGGGAGATTTGGGGATAAAACAAGGTGACCTCAAATTCATTTACTGCTATCTTTCTGGCATAATTATCAGTAGCACTTTCTCCTTATCCCAGGTGACCTTGGAGTAAAACAGAATGCTACTAGTAGCGTCTGAAATTACTCCAAGTAAAATGCCAAAAGGCAAACAGGTAGTCCTTGGCCGAGAGGATCAGCAGCAGAAGACACTGTGGACTTTGCAATTGAAGGTGAACAAATTATCAGTAATTGTTATATAGCTTGTGCAACCCACCCAGGCTGCTGCTTCATCTCAGGAATCTTATACATACTCTGGGTTGAGAGTTACAGTTAACAAACAAGAAAATAGAAATGAAACAGTGCCCAGACACAGGGTTAACAGGTATGGGGCATCCACGTGGATGTGGGGACCTGGAGGAGAACAAATGGGAGAAGAAGAAAAGATTTGAGTTCTGGAATTATTAATTAGTATTATAAAAGATGAGTCATGGGGACACAGAAAGTAGAGATATGAAAACAAACAAATAGCAACAGAATCAACTCTTGTTTTGATTTGGGTTTTTGATTGCTGGTGGGACAGTAAACATGAGAAAATTAATTCAGAATTGCTTTCTAAAATCATCTGTGAAATATTTAGAGCTACTTGTATAATGGGTTCCAGGTCCTGCTTTATATGTTCAGATTAATACTGCACACTGAGAAAGTATTTGAAAATTAACTGTTGATTTTAAAGCTTTCAATTAATGAAAGGAAAAAAACTCTTGTCTACAGCCAATAGTAGGTAACATATATTATGTACCTACTATAGGTCAGGGGGTTTCTATGTATTTTACATGACGTAACTCTATGTAGTAGGTACTATTATACTCTTATTTTACAAAAACCTAAAAAGCAAAAACCAAAAAAATCTCAAGCTCACATAGTTTACCAGTGGAAGAAGCTTCGATTCAAACCCAGGTAGCTGGGCCCCAGAGTCCAGATACCCAGCCACTATGACATAATTCCACGAACTAAACTGTGGCAGGTGAGGATTCGGGTAGTCTCCACAGCAATCAAGTGGTTTTAGAAAACTTAAAGTAGGAGACTTAATGGAAGAATGTGGGCATCAGAGTCAAACAAACTGAATTCACTTCTTTACTTATTAGTTACATGACTTTGGACATGACTTCTGGAAATCTATATCCTTTCCTGTAAAATGGGATTAATATGGTTTCCATGAAAATTAAATTATATATTTCAAGTAAACTGGCTACTGTAGTACACTTTTTTTAGGCTTCATAAACTTTTTACTCTCAACTTCCTGAGGCAAGGAAAGAGCCTCAAGATATCATCTACCCTAATCCCTTGCCTGAAGGCAGATGAAAACTATTCAGTCCAGTCCAGGGTTTTGTCCCTGCTCTTAAACGTTCTCCAGGAACAGAGCTGGTGTCTCATCACCTGCCAGTCCAGTCTTCCTCAAGGCTAATCGAACTTCCTGGTTAAGTTTAAGCCCATTGTATCTTACTAATTGTTACTTAATGTAGAGAAAAATTGGCAACGGTTCTGTCACACACGTTTTTCTTCCATGCCAATTTTTTACTCACAGGAACTATTTTCATTCATCAAATCCTTATATTTTCTCCTATGCTTTTTCCTAGATAGGCTTTTCAGAACCTAATTTATTTGTACATCATCCTTTGAATACATATATAATAATCTGTTTCAGTTTCTACTAGGTACTCTTCAAGTGCCATCCCTAATTCATAGCTTTCTACAATCTTCCCAGGCAGATCTTACGTGTCCCACTGGGGGTAGGTGGCACACTGTAGAATTTGTTTATTTATAGCTTCCTCCACAGAACTTTGCGCACCTTAAGGACAAAGACAGCATGGTATTCGTGGGTTTTGCTTTTTTGTCTGGTCATTTATGGACAAAGCCTTGGTTTGGGTGTGGCCCATAGTAATGGCACTTATTCATTGAATTCACTTTGTTGCATTAATAAATGACTATATTATCATTAAGAAAAAAAATCACAATTTGTTTTATAATTTAGATTATGTGTACTTCGTAAGTTTTTTTGACCCCAATATTAGCAACTCTGCCAAATTAAAGATTAATGTTCAAATTTTCCTCCAGTTAATACTAGGTAGACAGGTATGTAACACAGGGTTATATATTAATTAAGGAACAATAATATGTGGAAACAAGGATGCAACAATAATTTAATAGTTCAATGAATATAAAAGTTTGTCTCTCATGTCACAATCAGGATGAGTATTTCAGGTCTCTTCATACTGCCAATCAAGAACCCAAGCCGACATAGGCTCTATCATTTTCAACCCTTTATCTCTCCAGGCTGCTCTTTTCATTGCCTTTTTAGGCAGCAGAAGAGAAAAGGGGCATGGAAGAAAATGCCTGCAATTTTATATGAGATTGGCCGGAAGTGTGGAAGTGGCACTCGTCACTCTGTCCACATTTTGCTAGTGAGATCATAGTCATATACCCACCCATAGCTGCAAGAGAGGCTGGAAAATACAGTCCAAGGCTAGGCAGCTTCATTACAGCTACAACTCTATTACTAAGTGTTATGGGCTGAATTGTATGCCCCTAAAATTCATATGTTGAAGACTTAACGCCCAATACTTTAGAATGTGACTGTATTTGGAAACAGGATCTTTAAAGAAATAATAAAGTCGAATGAGGTTTTTAGGGTGCGGGGCCTTAATCCAATATAGTACCATTATAAGAAGAGGAGATCAGAACACAGACATACACAGAGATATGATCATACGAAGATACAAGGAAAAAGAAAATAGCTATCTACAAGCCAAGAGGAGAGACATCAAGAGAAATCAGCCCTATTAAGACTTTGATCTAAGGCTTTTAGTCTCCAGAACTGTGAGAAAATAAATATCTGTTGTTTAAGCCACCTAGCCCATGTTACTTAGAATGGAAACACCAGCAAAGTAATAAGGGAGAAGGACAGATTTTGAGCAGTGTCTATAGCATTATGTGATCTACAGATTGATTACTATGCCACCCATGAATTTAGTTGGGAATTATGAACAAATTGTTGGAAATTCTTTAAAATTAGAAACCTCATGATTGATTCCACTGCCCTTCGACTGTCAGAGACCCTTTAAAAACATAAATTAGGTTTTTTCTCTCGTTTTTGTGAAATATTAGAATGACTTCCCATTTTATCTAGCACAAAAATGAATGTCCTTCTGTGTCTCCCAAGGACCAACATGGTCTGGTCCTCTGCCAGCTCCAGCCTTGGTTTTTGTGATGCAGTCTTTCATAAATTTTTTTTTAGACATACTCACTGGTATTCCGCGCATGCTCCCATCCCAGCCTTTTCACTTGTTGTTTTCCTTCTAGCAATATTCTTTTGTAAAATAGCCACATAACTCACTTTTTTACTTACTTTGAGTGTCTTATTAAAAGCTATTTTATCCAAGAGGCCTTTGTTGACTATCCTATGTGAAATAGCAACCCTCCCCCAGGTCTTATGGCTACTAACATATCACTTATGTATTTATTTGTGTACTGTTTATTCTGCCTTCTAGAACCCACCATTAATTCATAGAGTTTGATGTGCTCACTGCTGCATTGCCAGCATCTACAACAGCTCAGATAAACCTCTATTGATTGGCTGCATCAATCAGATATTTTCAGACATCTATACAAGAATATTTTTTCTGGCACAGAGAAACCTGAATTGTGAGCCAAAAGCTGAAAAACATTAAAGAGATATAGAGAAGAATCGCGGGAACATGGGGATGATTATGAGAGGAATTTCCTCTTAGTTCTTTCAAATAATTAAAATACCTTTTGGACCCTTTTGTCTGTCCTGTAAGTCAAATTAAAAGCATCAGAAGGGTGAGAAGCATTACTCTATTTTACATGCAGGATGTGCTCAATATATGTTTGTAGAATAATTAAATAGTACCTCATTTCTTTCTAATGTCTCTGCAACTTCAAGACTAAAACATACTGTGGATCAGAATCTAAAGATCTGTGCTTGCATATTTTTTGTCCCTTGGTCTGCAAAAGTCTTTGTTTCTTGATCTTTGTGTTTTCCTGGCTTCACTTTAATTTAACTACTATAACGTTTGTCTTTGATCCAAGTTCATTTTTCATCTTTTAGCTCATCTCTCTGGATTGTCTTTTTCTGTTTCAGGTCATTTATTCTCCCGTTAGACTAGTTTTCTTCTTTGTGATAGCTTCCAAATCTATAAACACAGTTTGATCTCTCTCTTTCCAAACTTTAGTCCCACATATTAAGCTGTTTCCATATTTATATGTGGAAGTCCTGTGGTTACTTCAACCTGACCCTTTAACATCTTCCTAGAAATTTGTCGACTTTCTAAATTCCCTGTTGTCTAAATTCCCACCACAGTCCTAGTAACCTAGGCTGTAAGGAAGCCTCTTTATCTTGGCCTTTTTGGGCATCTGATTTAGGAATTATTTTGCATCCAGCCCTGTGTATTTCGGATGAGAGATTTGTAACCCTGGTACATCTTTTTTTCTACTTCTTAAAATGTATAGTGAACAAACATCATCCTCTCAAAATGTCTGCAAAAAGTTTAGAGTGTATTTAAATATAGCAGCTAACTCATGTACTGACCTATGCTGGTGGCTTTATTCTCCCAGTGCTAAGAATTACTGCTAATTCCTTTGGGAACTTACATCCTTGGAATGATCCACTTGCAGTCACTGAAAAATAATATCCTTGCAAAGACTACAGAATTGTTCTCACATCTCTAACCATACCTAGGAATTCAGCCAATGTCAGTATTGAAAAGAGTATCAGAGATTTGTTAGGAAATCTGTGGCCAATTAATTAAACCACTTCTCATAGGCCAGGCACAGTGGCTCAAACCTGTAATCCTAGCACTCTGGGAGGCGGAGGCAGGAGAATTGCTTGAGCTCAGGAGTTCAAGACCAGCCTGAGCAAGAGTGAGACCCATCTCTACTAAATATAGAAAAATTAACTGGGCACTATGGTGCAGACTGTGAGCCCAGGAGGTTGAGTTTGCAGTGAGCTATGATGATGTCACGGCACTCTAGCTGGGGTCTCCAAAGGAAAAAAAAAAATTCCGACTCCTCAAATTCTTAGCCATTGCTCCCTAAAACAATTCCTTCTTTTCTTCCATACACTTCTATTCTTTTTCCACTGCATCTTCTGAATTCCTCATTCCCATTCTTATATTTCTTATATAAACCCTACTTAATTCTGATATAATATTCTATAAAATCATGCTAAATTTGATTTGTTATTATTTCGTTTATGTTTTTACAACTATTAATAAGTTAGTCTGGGCTATAAATATTTTTGTACAATCCTTACTTAACTTTGCTAGCATTGTAAAATAACTTTTAAGGCTTTCCATCATTTCTGATGATTTGGACAAGTTAATATAAGAATTACCTGTTTCTTAAAGGTTTGAGTGAATCTATTCATAAAACTATATGAGCCTGTTGCCATTTTATATATTCTGCTGCTATACTGTTTCAGTTAATTTAATCTTTTGTAGTCTACTGAGTTTAATTCATTGCCAATTTTGCCCAGTGATTCTTGTTTCTAATGAATGCATTGGAAGCTATTAATTTTCCTCTGAATGTCTGTATTAGATACACCATCTGCAGCCCCTTAGATTCTTTTGCCCCCACCTGCCTCCCAGTTCTCTGCCCTTCAACACAGAGTCAATAGTCAAATGTTCCAACAGGAAAAAATCCACTGAGTGAAAAGGTATTTCATTCTGAATAGGTCTTCTGCATAGGGCATACAATTGGATTTTTAACTTTTTAAAAATTTGTTCAAGAGTTATTTTTTATTTGGGAATTTTATTCATTCATATTTATTGTGGTCCCTGATATTATATTTTTTATCTTGCCATCTTATATTTCATGTTTTATAACCATCTTTTATATGTAATTTATTTCTTGCTTGCCCTTCTCATCCTTCTTTGTCTCCTTCTTTTCTTTCCTAATTTCTGCTGAATTAAACACATTTTATTAATACATGCTCCTTTTTCATTTTTAGTGATTTGGAAGTTTTAAATGTTATTCCAGTTATTTTTATTGTATGTCTTAAGTTCTTAAGATTAAATACAAGCTTTGTTTTCCAGTGAATATGAAGACAAAATCAGTATCGATTTTCCCTTCTCTGAAAAAGAAATACCACTAACATGACTTTATGTAGCCTTTTCTTCCATCTCTTATGTGTTTTTTAAATTAGTAGACTTTTTACTTCAAAATATTAAGGGAGTACAAATGTTTTTGTTACACATATACACCCTGTAATGCTGAAGTCAGGGCTGTCAGCATGCCCGACACCAGAACAGTGTTCATTGTGTCAAACAGATAAGTTTTACCCCTCACCCCTCTCTCACACTCCTTCATTCTTGGTTTCAAATGTCTTTTAAGAAATTATTAGACTTTATTTTTCAGAGCATTTTCAGGTGTGAGAAAATTTTGTTCTTTTATACCAACTAAACCATTCCCCCAGCTTCCATGTATCATTTTTTAATCACTTGTAGTTATATTTATTAACTTATTTTATGTAATGCCCTTATTTTTAGGAATTCTTTTTGTAATAAACATCTCTGAAATTTAAGCCCAAATTTTCAATAATTGCTTGGGCTTAAGACTATAGTCAATTGATTTTTTTATTCATATACTTTAATACATACCATGTCTTCTTTCTCAGATTAATTTTGAAGTTAATTTTGAGCTCATGAAATACATCTTGAATAGTTTTTTTTTCCTGAAAATGTATATAAATAATCTGTGACTTTTCATATTCAACAAAATCTTTATGTTTTCTAGATATTTGCAGAATAATTGGCTGGATGTAGTTCCCTAATTACAAATCCTTTTTGAGACCATTGCTGCATTTCTTCTAGCAATTATTGTTGAAAGCTAAGAAGTATCATATCAGTCTGATCTTCAGTTATTTGCTTTCTTTGTTTTACTGTGGAAACTTTAAAAATTTACTGTATGTTATTGGAATTAAAAATTTTCATCAGGATGTGTGTTTGAATATGCATGTGTTTCCTTATTCCTGTTGGGAACATCAAAGACTTTTCCGTTTGAATACTTGGATCTTTCTTCAGCTCAGGACATTGTTCTTCCATTAGCTATACCTGCCTCTCTATCTGTTTTATTGTTTCCTTTTTCTTGCCACTTTTTTAGATGCGTATTAAATTTTATGATAGAATCCTCCATGGCTCTTAAGTTATCTCTCTTTAATATTGTCTATCTCTTTGTCTTCTCCATGTTCTCAACTTTATCACCTACATCATTAATGTGACTTTCAGCTCTATAAGTTTTTTTCTTTGATCCATATGTATATGTATGTATGTGTGCTTATTTGTTTCTGCAATCATATTTTATTTTCTAAGAACTCTTTTTTTAATTCTCTTATTGCACCTTTATTCCTGGTAGCTCATGCTTGATTCATAGCTTTATTAAAGCCTCTTCAATCTTTCTAAGGGTGAATGAAAATGTTTAAATTTTCTATAGGTCAGCTGTTCTGTTGGATTATCTCTGATAAATTCTTTTGTTCTTATTCATTTCCAAATAAAGGACTAGATTAATTATCATAAATAGCTGGTATGGGTTTTCTTGGAAGTTGTATACATCTGATTTGTTACCAGCCCATCCCCCTAAATAATGGGAAATCTGATTAGACTCTGAAGTTGGAAGTTCAACATTATGCTGGCTGATGTGTTCACAGCTGGCACGCAAGCTGGCAAGCAAGGCAGGACTTCTTTCAAATGCCAAAATATGGAAGGAGATAAAACACTTCGGTGTTATTTCACTGCAGTGCTGAGCCATTTATTCCCTCCCACCCTTATTCCATGTCTGTGTGGGTTTAACATCACCCAGGCTCTGCAACATTTTGTTTTCAGCATCAAGATCATGTTGACATTACCAGCTCTTCTTAGTACCTATCCTGGCCCAGCAAATTCTCTACTTTGTTTTGAAAGCTGTTATCATTAGGTTTATATCCTGGAGGCAAACACTTCAGCCAGGTGCCCTATGTGCAATTGATCTGGTTGTTTCACAATCCTTTAAATGAATTATTACACTAGTCGCCTTATGGTGAGTTTCTATTCCTAATGCTACTTTATTCTGACTTGAATCCTACAACTCTTTCCCTGTGCTTACTTCCAGTATCTCAGATTTGATTTGTTTTAATTAGAGCCCTAAAGTTTCTTTAATCTGCTGTTTCAGACTTTCATTTCTTAAGCACTATTATGAATTTTTAAAAAAATTTCTCTTTTGTTATTTCAAGAAATGTTGAAACACAAAAAAGTAAATATATATATACATGCCCACTATTTTCAATCGGAAAACTTAGATTTTACGTACCGAGTTGTAACTCATAATCCCATACTCCACTACACACCCATGCATTCAGAGGCAGTTTTCAACTCTCCTGAGCTTTTTATATACAATGTCTTTGCTTTTCTTTGTTCTGTCATGACCACAAACTTAGTCAAAGCCTGCCTGCACAAGGATTTTAGTAGTTCCCTGTTTTACTTGTGCTTAGTTACTCCCTCCTCCAGATGATTCAGCACAATACCCAGGGCTACAGTATCACTTTTGTGGGCCACTTTTACCCTGTCCTCTCTTTAAAAAAGAAAATTAAAAATTGTATTTTATAGTTGTGTTGGTATAAAGATGAATGTAATCCAGGCTGTATTCATTATAATTATATACATTGTCTTTTTTTTTTTTTTTTGAGACAGTCTCATTCTGTTGCCTAGGCTAGAGTGTCATGACATTAGCCTAGCTGACTGCAACAACCTCAAACCCCAGGGCTCAAGTGATCCTCCTGCCTCAGCCTCCCAAGTAGCTGGGACTACAGGCTCATGCCACCGTGCCCAGCTAACCTTTTCTATTCTTAATAGAGATAGGGTCTTGTTCTTGCTTAGGCTGGTCTTGAACTCCTGACCTCAAGTAATCCTCTGCCTTGGGTTCCCAAAGTGCTAGTATTACAAGGCTCCTGGTCACATTTTTTTCTTCTGATTTAATATAAATTAAAACATTTTGGTGGGCTCTAGACACTGTGCCTATTGTGCCTAATGGATAAGTTGGCCCTGATAAGATTCCTAGCACAATCTTCATGAAAATTTCTTTTTCTTCATGTCAATGCATGTATGTGTGTGTGTGTGTGTGTGTGTGTGTGTATGTCTGCGTGTCTGTGTGTAAAAATCATTGACTTCCCAGTACCTATAAGATAAAGCTGGAATTCCTTTACTATCCTTTCCAGTCAATATTCAAAACCCACCATAACTCATTCTAAATTCTTGTTCTATCCATACACCTCCCATAGCTTTTTATCCTGACGACACAGGAAAGTGACTCCCTATGTTAGGAGTAACTTGGAGTCCAAGTGGGTCCTTGTCCAAAGCAATGTCCAAGTCAACACCTGCAGCAATGCCATCCCTAAAGCAGTATCTGTCAGTTCTCATCTCACTAGGTCCTCTATGCCAGGTAACTTCCTGACCTCCTGAACCAGATGGAAACTTTACCACCTCTAGCTCCCTGGATCTAATGCCCCTCCCCCAATTTCTCCCTTTACTTACCAATCTTATGACACTGGCGTCAGCATCTGTGTTCACACTTACTATCTTACACAAGTTACATAACCTTGATGGGCCTCCATTTTCTCAACTATGATATAGGGGAAATAATAGTTCCTATTGAAAGAATATGGAAGGACTAATACAATAATAAGAACAAGTAACACTTATTGAGGATTTACCATATGCCATTTACTTATCTAAGTATTCTGCATATTACATGTGTGAAGAGTTTAACAGTGCCTTGCACAAGAAAATACTCAATTAAAAAGTTCTATTATTTTCTAATAATATTACTCAATAGGGCAAATGCTTCTAAAAAAATCAAAACTTTCTGGACAACATCAGCCATGGGTATTACTTTCTCTTCTAACTCCTCTAGCACATATTATGCACATTCTTCATTTGCTAGTTATCATGTGCTACTGAAAAACAGAGATAATACTTCATAAATCATCTTTGCATCCCTTGTACAATTTGCCACCTCGCCTTGCAAATTGCAGAAGTCATTATATAACGTATCTGTTTACTGACTGCTTAATTGATTGTATGATTTCTTCATGTCTGGCAACCAAAAGTCTACTCAGCGGACATATATTGGGAGAAAGCAGTAAGGTCAGCAGAGAGGTCAGCAGCAGCCCATCCTTAACAAAGACCCACCTTGCAAGTTTCCATTCACTTTGCTCTACTATTAACAACTCTTTTGCCTTCATACTAACATGGAAATGAATCTGGGATCGTGCATTTCCTCACATATGGCTAACAGAAAACATTTTTTCTACCATGCCACTTGAGAACGGAGGGCAGATGGCTGACTGATTTACTGGTACAATCTGTACCTCAAATGGTATAATTTACCACCAAAATAATTTCTCTAATCAGAAGCCACAGCAGTAGAAATACCACCATTAGTCATCTCTATCACTGAAGACTTATTTCTTTGAATTTCTACCTTTGGGGTAATTACAAATTCCCAGAGAGGCCTAACATAGACTAGTTTTTCTGAAAGCATTAATGATTTATTTTTTCCTAGACACTTGAAGAAGAGCACTGAGAACTGGGGTGGGGGGAGGTCAGAGGCAGAAGGGTCTGTAAAAGGGGGAAAGGGCTTCGTAAAAGAGAAGTGAGTTTAGCAGAAGACAAGCCTTGCCTACTTCACCATCAGGTTTTGCTTAGAGGTCACATGTCTCTTTGGAGTAGAATGCAGTCTAGCAGTTCTAAAACACAGACCATAGGTCAGAAGTTTCAGAAGTTCAATATGACTTCAAACTTCTCACTTTATATTAAAAAAAAATATGACTTTGGCTACTGTAGTTTGAAAATGTTGAGAATTCAGATGACTTTCCCTGAATTCCTTTTACTCCTAACTATAAAATTTTGACCCAAATTCCTCTGTTTAATTTTGGATACTTTTAATTGTTACGTCTTCAGGACATTAATTTTTTCTTGTGTCTAATTTGCTGTTAATCCCATTAAATGTATTTTTCATCTCAGACATCTTTAGAACTTCAATCTGAGTCTTCTTTATGTCTTTCATATATCCAACTTAATTGTTCAATCTTTCCTCTAGCTTCTTAAACATATGGAATATTGTATAATTATATGAAATAGTTATAATAACAGTTATAATATCCTAGCCTAATAGAAATATCATCTGTGTCATTTCTGCATCTATTTCTATTGGTTTATTTTTCTCCATATTATAAATTATTTTTGCTTATTTACATAACTGGCAATTTTTTATTGAACGCCAAACATGGTAAATTTTACCTTGTAGAGTACTGAATATTTTTGTATTCCTATAAATATTATCTGAGTCTTGGTCTGGGTTTCAGTTGAATTATTTGCAAATAAGTTCTAGTGTTCTATAGCACTATAGAATGACTACAGTTAAAGATAACTTCTTATATATCTCAAAAAGCTAGAAGAGAGAATTTTGAATACTACCAATACAAAGAAATGATAAATGTCTGAGGTGATAGATAAACTAATTACTCTAATTTGATCATTACACATTGTGTACATGTATCAAAATATCACTCTGTACCCCATAAATATGTATAAGTATCTGTCAATTAAAAGTCAAATAAAAATTTAAAAAACAAAAGGAAAAAAATTTTTAAAAAGAATTTGAACATTCTGAGGCTTACTTTTAAGCTTTGTCAGGCAGGGTAAGACCAGTCTTCAGTCTAGGGCTGATTTGTCCCACTATCAAGACAAAACCCTTCTGATTTCCTTGACGTCCTATGAATTATGAGGCTTTCCACACTGGCTGGTGAGAACACAACTTTTTCTGGCCCTATGTCAGCTCCAGGGATTGTTACCTCTGCTCCTTTTGGGTGGTATTATCCATAAATTTGAGTAGTTTCCTTCTCACTTGTGCTGATCAGTACTGAGCTGAAGACTTGAGTGGACTCTGCAGATTGTTGGAGCTCTCTTATTCCACAGTTTTCTCCTTTCTGGGACTCTGCCCTGAAAACTCTAGCCAATTTACCTTCCCCACACTCCTACCTCTATCTTCTCAACTCTGGGAGAGCTCCAAGCTGGGTTTCCTTTCTCTGCATGGCAACCTGAAAACCTCCTAGGCTGTAAGTTGAGACAATCGTAGGCTCACCTGGTTTGTTGCCCTTCTCTTTGGGATATTGTCCTGTATCGCTTCGTGTCCAATGTTTAAAAACTGATGTTTTATACTTTTTCTTGGGTTTTTAGTAGTTTTCAAGTAAGAGAGTAAATTCAATCTCTTTTATTCTGCCTTAGCTGAAAGCAAAAATCCTCCCCAGTAATGCCACTTTTAATCCTTTTTATTCCACTATGTTTAGGAAAAGGAAAGACATTATCTGTAGATGAATTATTCTTAGTTTTGACTATGCATTTGGCTGTATATTGCACAAATGAACTATGTATAGCATACGTGGAGAGGAAAAGAAATATTATAAAAGTTGTAAAACTGCTAGTTTTACAGTTTTATAGTTGTTTTGTTACCCCTTTGGGTGTCATGCATCTAACTACATATTTTAATGCTCTCAAGGCCTTGCTTCTAATAAGTAGTAATATTTACCCTGAGATTATTGATTTAACTGACATACCATTTTTAGTTATAAAAAACTGACATGTAGAGGTCACACAATATCTTTCTATGAAAGAATTTCATAGAAACTTTTTATTACTGAATGTGAAAATTATGAACCTAATTCAATGAGCATGTACATTTTCTGATAATCTACTGATAGAGTTTGACACACATCCTCTTTTATTACACTGAATGTCAATTCATGAAGAGTGTCTTTAGACAATGATTTTGATGCACTTGTAACTTCAATCTTTAGCCAAGTGAAAATGAACTCCTTTCTAAGAGATAGTTTCTGCAAAGTGTTCAGAAAATATTAGCAGCCAAAGGGCTTGTCAGTTATTCTTTTATATACTACTGGGGATTTAATTGATTAAATGGACTTAATTGAATGAAGCAGAATAGCTTTTCATTCCAATGAATTCTATTTTATTAAGCTGTAATTATTAATTTCCGTTTAATCCTTTAAGCTACTGTGTCATATTTGTAACAGTTTTAACTGTTATGAGAAAACAATTTTCTTCTTTAACTTTATCATTTTAAAATTGATTCCACTTTGAATACGATTTTACTATATATTAACTTTTTAATAAAAGTCAAGGAAGATTGCTTCAATTCTTTAGAAAGAAGATTTAATAACAATAAACACTAACACTGGGTATTTACTATATGTCAGGTATGCTATTAAAGGATATAAACTCTTGTTCTGAATATTTATTTTGCAAAAACTGACTACAATTAAATTTATAAACCTGTTGTGTATAAAATCTAATACCTCAATATTCCTGCACATGTATCCAATTTTTTCCCCCTTTCCCAATGTTTGAGTTCCTGGTGTTACATGTGTTGGGCACTGAAGCAAGAGCAGTGGTTATACGTAACCCAGGCTTCACTATTTGCTAAATTATGTGTGTTTTATGTCAGAATACTGTTACTGATGAGATATAATATAGAAAATTATTTATATATAAATTCATGAGTAATCCTGTGAGGTGGCTGCTGTTAATTAAAGCAATTAAGCAATGCTCTAGTGAATGTCAACCCTTGGGGTTGAGCTTGGCCTTTGAAATCTGTCTCTGTGCTTTTAACCAGAATAATAACAGCTAACCCTATGGAATATGTTGTATTAGGCACCAGTCTAAGTACCTTACATGCAATAACTCATTTATCTTTACCACAACACTGTAAGGTTAATACAATGATTATCCTCATTTTACAAATATGAAAACTGAAGCCCCAAGAGGTGAAGAAACTGTTCCAGATCATGTGATTAGTAAGGAGCAAACCCCCAACCCAGACAGTCCCACTCCTCGTCCTGGGCTCTCCACCACTGTACTCACCTTCCTTCCTGGGCACATTCCTTCCTTCTTCTAATGGCTCATGCACCTTCCATCACATGGTATCTGTTGCTTCTCTATTTCTATCCTATTAGTGAGGTAAAAGCATAGGTTAAAAGCAAAAGAAAATTTGTAATCACCATATCCAAGCCCATCCCATAATCATAGAACTTTAAAACCTTAAATAATTGTTTAATCCAATCTCTCCATTTTATAGATGGAGAAATTGAGGCCCAGGTTGGTTAAAAGTTTTGCCCAAGGTTAAATACAGATCTCAGATTTTTGTCAAAGCAGGGCATTCGGCAGATTAGTTCTCTTGTACAACAAATATTGAATGCTTTTGCTCAACAAATATTTGCAGGATTGAATTTAAAGCTGGAATGTTTCTTGAAATTAGACTAGTGAAAAGCACTATGGTTAGAAATGCTTTGTAGATCTTGGCCGTGTTCACTGGCTTCTGCACATAAGTAGTGGTCTTTCTAGAAATATATTTCATAAATAATGCAATCACATTGCTTACTGTTGTACTGATGCTTCCATGGAATTTTCCATCGAGTTAACCTGGAATTGTTTTATTTTTGTTATAGTCATAAATCTCTACCATAGCAGAGAGGTTGCATTTCAGAATAGTTTCTCCCAGGTTTAACAAATTAGAATCTATTTTTTTTTTTTTTTGACAAAGTAAAGGTTATTGCTGTATGCTCAAGACGGACACGGGCTGAACTTTACTCCAATAGAGTAGGGGAAATGTTTCAGGAAGGTTGGACATGAAAAGCCATTCAAACAGCCCAGTAAATTGAAACAACCTGAATAAGAATTTGATAGGAAACCTTCATTCATCAGAATGAATTTACATAAAAATCTCATATAAATAATGTACATTGATTTGAATGGTTTTTTTTTTTTTGCTTGTTGAGGGAATTAGAAAATAAAAAGCCTTTACTTTTATTGCTATTAAAACTCTAACACTTTAGAAAGATTTTTTAAAATCATTATAATTAGATTATTTTCCTCCGTTTTAATTAATATCTTTTTTCCAATATTTACCTATTGAATAGTATTCTAACATGGATACAATTACATGCAACATAAATAGACAAAATGTGGTTACATTAGTTTATTTTTATTTGTTTGAAGATTATCCAGGGTGTTATTTGGACACATTTAAAAATTGAAATTAGAGAGCAGAGTCTTAGTAACTCAAACATTTTAACGTCTAGTCTCTTCTTATAGTCCATTATGGCTTTATGAAATATTGTTCATTTCGATCATAAATTTTAGAAAATTTTTAAAGTTATTGTTCCATCACTTAAAACATACATCCAAATTTTAGTTATTATGGATATTTTCATAAGATTTCATTATCTAAATATGTATAAAAATACTACTCTGACTTTTTAAAGCAAATTTTTCTATAGGTGACAGTTTAAAATTTGAGAATGTAGTGTTTCAATTCTCGGGCTCCTTGGACCAAACATATGCTTTATAATTCTAAAAATAATTAAAGTTTAATTTTTTACTTTTTCCTTAAAGATTTTCTACGAGTTTACTTGATTTTTCTCTTAAATACAGATAAATTGTTTTGTACTAACTTTTATAAAGGACTATAGTTTTTACAGCAAATTTATTATTTTTTAATTTGCCTAAATTCATTATAATTTTTTATAATTTCCTTCAAAACATATGATAAAAACATATCATGTGATAAAATATGATTCAGTAACCTACCAGTACAGAAAAACATCAAAGACAGTCTTTTTCTTTTAACTTAGAATGGTTGGCTATAAACTTCTGTGGCTGTGAGCTCATCAACCTGTGATTTGATCAGATTGTTTCCTGAAAATTTCTGTGACAAATTACAGTGCAGACATACTATTGAATTAAATGTCTGACATCTAAACTACATTGAAATAGCTACCAGGAACATTTCTGGAATTTGAGCCTCTTGTGAAGTTTGCTGCAAAGCATAATGTTAAAAAAAAATACTTCCAACATGGTAGAATCATTTATGCCCAAATCTCTTCCCCACTATCTTACTCTTGCCACATATATTCCATCTAATTAGATTGAAATTTTTACTATATGACATAACTAAAAGATTTCATCACAGAGTTGGAGAATGAAAGGGGAGGAAGGTATAGAAGTCTAGAGAAAAGGAATCTGTATCTTTTAAAGTCCATCAACACATACACAACATCAGAAAGAACTCCTCTCTCCCTTTTCTACTAGAGCATTGATTTTATCAGAGACTTCAGACTTTTGAGAAGGATCTCCTAGTCAGATAGTTACTGCAGACCTTAGGAGAAATAGATGATATCATTCCTGTCTAGGATGCTGGAGCTAGGAGGGGGGTTGGGAATAGGGATAGGCATGGCTTGGGATGCATTAGTACGGCTCAACTGGAGCCGGATAATTTTTACCCACTGCACTCCTCCTTAAACCCAAAAGAGGGTGGACATTTTCTAATTGTTTTTCAAGAAAAATTTAATGCCATTACCTAATCAATGTTTTTTTAAAAAAAAAAAAATTTTACATCCTAAATATTTCAGCTATCTATTGTATATAACCAGCCATCCCAAAACATTGGCTTAAGACAACAACAATTTATTATTTCTTATGATTATGTGTGTTGACTGGGCTCAGATGGTTGGTTCTTCTACTCCTCAAGGTGTCAACAGAGTCAATCATGTGCCCAAATTCCACTGGTGGCCTGGCTGGGGTTGGAACATCCAAGATGGCCTCACCTACGATGCGTGGTAGTAGCTTGGGGTTCCTAATTTGTTTCCATGTGTCTTCTCAAGCCCCAGGGCTTTTCTCTCCATGTTTCTTCCCCAGGTGGACAACCCAGACTTCCCTGCATAGTAGCTGGCTTCCAAGAAGTCAAGACCTGGAACTGCACAGTATCGTAAGGACCAGATTTGAGAGTCACGTATGTTTTTTCTGTAACATTCCATTAATTAAGTCAAGTCACAGGGCCAGCTAAGACTCAAAGCCAGTCTGATGAAAGCAGTGGAGAAGCCAATCGCAAAGGGCCTGTAGGATAGGAAGGCTTGTTGCTTCCATCTTTGGAACAATCCCACATCAAATAAAAATACTTGTGCAATAAATTTGAACTCTAGTTCAAGACTATGCGTGATATTTCTCTGTAAGGAATAGAATGAGTAACAATTTAGTCAGATGAGCATCTGCTTTCCATTGATGCTCTTCATTTAATTATGTGAATTCGGTGAAACACAAAAGATGCCATATTAGCCTTTCCATAAAAGTTTACTCTGAAGAAATCAAATAGGTTTTAAAAGTACTCTCAATTCACTTATTTCTCATTCTCATGCATAAGTACTGATAGATCATAAATCACAGGCTGCCTCAAGGGGAAAATAGAGGTCTGGCTAAAATTTTTATTATCTTACTATTGGCAAGCATTAATTTTATCTATTCAAAGTCATTAAATGAGCTAATATATCTATTCACATCACTGGGAAAATTTAGAAAATAATACCTAGAGAAAATAAATAAAATAAGGCAAATAAAAGTCACTTTCTATTAATAATTATAGATTACAATTGAGCTTTTGTTTTTTGGAGGGTTTGGATTTTTTATTTTTAGTGTTTTGTTTTTTGGCTGACCATGATCCAGATCCATTCATATGTCAGAGAATCCCACATTATTTAAATTTTGGGGGGAGGCAGAACTCAGCTTTCCACTTGACAGCTGACAAAAGTTCCATATTGTCTCTGCTGGCCCTTGACAGTTAGATAGTTGGCCCTTGACCTAAAAGTCCCCCTGCAAAGATACAGGGACACTTAGAGATGTGTTCATCATAGTGGAGATAGTGAGAAACAACCTGGGGCGAGTCCTCAGTGCTGGGGATGGCCCCAGACCATGCCCGGGTGTTCTACTGCCCAGCCTCTTTCGATTCCTAATCATTTTCTGAGTCTGGTTTCTTAGCCTTCCGATCTCATTTCAATAAATTATTTCTCTGCTTAAGTTATTTAGAACCAGGTAATATTGTAGTTTTGCCACTACAAGTCCTGACTGAATATGCAGACAGGAGGATTATTCATTTTATAAATATTGACTGAATATGTATCAGACATTATAGATATAGCACTAAAAAATAAATAAATAAAAAGCAGACAAAACGTCCTACCCTCACAGAGCTTGCATTCTGGTGAGGGGTATGGGGGAATACAACAGGCAGAGAGCAGATAACAAGCTAGGTGTGCTGTGGTGAGTTACGATTGTACCACTGCATGCCAGCCAGGGCAACAGAGACCTTGTCTCTAAAAACAAAAAAAGAAAAAGAAAGAAAGATGATAAACAAAGATAAAACCAAGCAAACAAGTAAAATGTAAAGTATATGATGTTTGCTATGGAGTGCAGGGGAGAAAAATGAAGCAGGGAAGGGGATAGAGTGTTGGGGAGGGGTATTTGGTCAATGGGGGTTTTAAAATTTTAAATAGGGTGATTATGGGGCCCTCAATGAGAAGATAGCATTGAGCAAAGGAGGTAACTAAAGGCTGGAGGCAGATTGTGCCTGGTGGTTTTCTATGAACAGAAGGAAGCTAGTGTGGCTGGAGTAGCAAGAGAGACTAGTAAGTAGATAAGGGCAAAGAAGGAATCGGGTGAGAGCAAAGAAGGTCCTGAAGCTATTGTCAGAACCGTGGCCTTTATCCCAAGTGACCAGGAGAGCCATCAGAGGATTTTGAGCAGAGACTCGTCTTGATATGATTTAGTTCTCAGAGGAATAGATAACTCAGGCTGCTATTAATATTTTGAGAACAGAGAAATGGCGGTGTGTACCGATGAGAGTGAAAGCTGAGAGACCAACTAATTATCTCAATAACTCCAATTAACGTATATTGGTGACTTAGGCTAGAAAGAGTGCAGACTGGTTTTGTTTGTTTGTTTGTCTTCTCCACTCTGGTTGCTTTTAATGTTAAATTAATGAGTTTAGGAAAATTACAATGGCTAGCCTATCCCTTTTTACATTATCAGAAAGTCCTTCTTAAACCAATGTTTCCCCAAAGTTCTATTTCCCATTTAAAAATGCACTTGAGCAATATATTTTCTTGTTCACTTTCCAGCTTTTGTTTTAAGACTCCTGGACACACTGCCAACCTCTGTGGCTGCTTGGTGTAGGAGGCAGATGCCCATGTGGCATTATTTTGGCTCTCTTAGAGAAATTCTCTGACTCTGGCTGAAATTTCCAGAACAAAGAAATTATTACTGTGGGTTACAGTTCTGCAAATGAATCACATTGCACATGTACATGATATAATAATTTAACTTTGAATCACCACTAACACACTAGTTCATATGAGTTTACCAAGACAGCACTAGAGACAAGATTTAGGAAGAAAAGGGGAAAAAAATCCCAAAGAAAGAATCTTGTGCAGTAAGGATACAGATGGTACAGATAAAAGGGGCCCAAGATTCAGATAATGAAGACAGAGATCCCCTCATGGGAAGAGAAGGTGAAACCATCAAGAATCTCTTACATCATCTCTAGCATCTAGAGAAGGGCTTACTATTAAACATATAAGTAAACAGATTTCACCTTTCCAGAGCCTTATAGAATTTGTTGAACTAAGATCCTTTTAGGCTGAGTGCAGTGACTCACACCTGTAATCTCAGGATTTTGGGAGGCCGAGGCAGGAGGATTGCTTGAGGCTAGGAGTTTGAGACCAGTCTGGGAAACATAGTGAGATCCATCTCTACAAAACAAATAACTAAAAATCAAGCAGTATTTAAAAATAAAAATATTAAATGCTCTGCCCTTTTTTCTTAGTCTCTCTCCCGTTTTACAGGTATTCCCTGGGTTTTCAAGTGGGAAGACTGAAAAACGTTTAGTATTTGCTAGAGGCAGATTTCAATATCCTTCCAGTCAAGGTGGAACTTATGAGGAACTAGAGGATTGAGGAGCAAGAGAGAGAGTCCCGACTAAGACAGAAAGCATGGTAGTAGGTCTTGGAGTCATGTAGTTTCTAGGTAACATCTGTAAAGCTAAGTTTCTATTTGTGAACCCACACCTAACTATAACTGGGAATATATATGCCTCAGTCCTCTTACCCTAAAAGAAGCATATCTGAAATTAGTCTCATTTTTTTTTCAATATCTTACAATAAAAATTGTGTTTGTGATCAATCCTTACTTCTTACAGTGTTTTCCATGGTGTCAAAACAAAGACACACCTGCCTACACTGCCCCTGCCAGATTCGAATGCCAACTAAGTCGGTAAACATTTGCTGGAAGGAGAGGCAGTGTGATGTGAAAGAATGGTAGAAAGTGGATGAGAAGTGGAGATGTAGAGGTACTCCAGGCTCAGGAACACAGATTTAAACCCCAACCTCTGTACTGAAGAGCTCTGGGACATTGGATAAGTCCCTTCAACTTTCTGAGGCTCAGTTTCTTCATTTCTAAAAAAAAGGAAGGATAATGCTTGGTCAGCAGGATGATTTTAAGCAACAAAAGGGATCCTATTACAAGTGCCTGGCACAATGTTGTTCTGTTAGGATGCATGCGACTGCCAGAAACAAAATACTTGATTAAAAGTGACTTCCATTCAAATGCTTTATTTTTCTCCGAGAACAATAAATGCAGAGATTGGGATTCCTTGGGCTGGTATAGAAGCTTGATGGCATCAGAGAAGTAGGTCAGTGTCTCTGTGATTCTCTTGGCTGCAGTAGCTCCAGATATTATGTCCTTATATGACAACGTCCAAAGCAGAAGGGTGGGCATTCATCTTTGCACGTCTCTCATCAGGGAGAATTCTTCCCGGAAGGCCCAGTAGCATCTCCTCTGATCCCATTAGCCTGCCTTACGTTACATAACTATGTCTGGGCTGCAGGCAAGGCTAGAAAAGTGAGCACTGAGCATTTTCCTTTCTCGTGTGTGGGAAGAAATCTGCAGCAAAAGAAAAACTGGGAGGGACGTGGCAGTTGGGTAGCAAGGCAATGATGTCTGCTCCATGGTGCTTGGCTTAGTAAGTACTTAAAAATTTTAGTTCCTTTTTCACTTCTATTGGCAGCACATTATATCAGGTGCTGGCAGATACCTTCAGACCACTCTACCTTCCGTGAATGTTGCAGTGTGCTGGTTCACATCCTTTATTTCATACTGAGCTTTTTTCCTGACTCACTACCTAGATTTCTATTTTTGAAATATTAATATAACCAAACTGTGTAGTATTAAAAGCAACAACGGCAGCAGAAAACAACAAAGAAAAGCCTTTCCTTGCTAGGCTTACTCCTCTAGGCTCACGCAGTAGTTAGACAAATATACAGACATGAAAGAACAGCTAGGATTCCATATTAGTTTTTATTTTGAAATTTCAATAAAGCTACATAGCTATCTCAAAGTATTTCCCAGATGGATTTATCTTTGCTATGTATTGTGTTACTTCCCGCTCATGTTGGCCATATTCTTTTGCTCAATCTATTCCACACTGGAAGTTATTTCTGTTAAAAAAAAAGTATATCAAATATTTTAAAATAAATCCCCATTCTCAATTGCCACAGTGGCAGGGCAGGATGATGGAGAACAGTGTTCTGGGAGAAAGAACAGAGCTAACAAAGAGAAGAATCATGGTGCACTTAGATTTGGGAGACAGCACTGAAGGAAGCTAAAGCCAGTCACTGTATTTAGAAAACGAGGCAGCCAGTATTTTGCAAAGGGCTTAAGAGGAAAGCTAGGTCCTCGTTAAAATCAGCTGATAAAGATGTGAATCTTAGAAACTGTACTTAGAAAAGTGTACACACAGTTTTAGAAGTAAAATCAAAAAGTAAGATCTGGACATCCCAGTACAAACAGCATGAGTAACTGTGTTAGGAGACAGTGAGGAGATCATAGCGACCTGACCCAGGATTGAGACTATTATCTTGACTATAAGGCTTCAGGATTCTTACTAATTCTTTGGTGAGGAAAAACTGGAAGTTATTCACAGGACCTGCTCTGGCACTTACAGTTTTTCTTACAAGAATCAACACAGTAAAATATATAAACGTAAGTGTGTAATACATACGTGTGTGTATACGTATCACACTTAAAATGAATCCTTTAGCCATTGTGATAAATACATTGATGGACACTGTTTGACAATAGCAGCCAAATTTCCAAAGACTAAAACAAGAAAAACAAGAGTACCCTAAGTAATTTTGTTTTAATCAGGCTAAATTCCATTTTTGTGTGCTTCTAATAATCTGAGGCATTTATAGTGCCAAAAAAAAAAGGTATAGTTTTTATCTTTAGGATTGGGAGACTGAGTTTTTCGATAGCAAGGAGAAAGTCCACATTATTTGATCATCATTTTTCAAAATGTTTTCTGTATATTTTGTTCGTTCCTTCAAAAATATTATAATAATATTATAATCAAAGATAATATAATAATATTATCTTAGGTTAGAAAATACTTCCTATTTGTTATTTTCTTTTAATTCCATAGAACACCTCTTATAATAGGCTGAATACAAAATTTGCTTAATATGTTTTTGGGCTGCTCATTATCTCTCTGGCACGGTTCTTAACTTACTTCTACTCCTCAGCACATTCAAGAATAATATATAACTGTGTTTATTTATATCGGTTTTACATTATTTTGGACTGTACAAAATTAGCTCCTTGCTATATATCTTATGGATGTTCAGTACTTTGAAAGTGTGTTGATTACTTTGTCCATCAATTATCTGGCCTAAAAGCCCATTGTAAGAAACTTTGGACATCCAATGGCCCTTTAAGTAAAATACTACAATTGTTGGTATGTTAGATGCTGTATCTAAACAGAGACAAAAAATAAAATCTTCAATATTCTTGTACATCTTTTCCTCATCACTTTAAAGTTTGTATGTGTATGTGCGCAAGTGTTTGCGTTTCCACATTTTTGTTCCACTAAAATGAACGTGAATTTTGCCCGCAGAGGATGTATATACTTAGTTGGGCATTCATAGATCATTAATATTAGATTGCAGCACTGGCATGCTGGTGTTAGCCACTCAACCTGTAGGATATGACCTCCTTTCACTCTATCGCTTAGGATATCTCAGGGCTGGGTACCACATTGCATCACAACTGTGTGATAAGAAACACAGGGCTTAGAGGCCCAATCATCCCTATTTGCAAACGTGGACAATCCCTGTTAAAACCTTTACAAACGTGTTCATCAACTTAGCAACCACAGAATGTAGAGTCAACAGCTAAAAAGAGTATAGAACGAGAGGAAGATCTTTGTTTGTTTACTCTTTTGCTATGGACTTTCAAAATACAATGGTGGGAGAAGGTTTGTTCCAACTTTTCCCATAGAAACTCCATAGGGAATGCAGTTCAAAAGAACAAAATAGGGTTTCCATGACTCAACAGAAATAGAATCTGTAGTATTATTTTAGCTTAAAAGTGATTAGGTGGGAACATTCCTTTGTTATTTATTTCCTGGACTCTGAAGGTGGCATTTGATGAAATCCTATTTCATTTGCATTTTTCTCTGACAAATAGAAATGATTAATTTCTCTTTAACAAAAATGAAAATATTTACCTACACATCTCCAGGTATACTACTATTCTTATTAATAGATGGAAATATTTTGTTTCAAAGAACTAAAGGAATCTAGATATTCTCTTTGGTGTTGTAATATTCTTGTCAGGTAGCTTGGACAGGCATTAGGAAACATTAAAATCCTTTTTGTGGAGAATGAATGTGAGCAGTACAATGAATTGCTGAGCACTGTGTAGGTATTATTACACACAGGGACAGGAGAATTAATTACAAACTTTTATGCTCCCAAATATGGCTTTTTGAAAGCATGTATTACAGCATGCGTAAGAGAGGGTGAGAAGTACAACTTTTAATCAAGGATATGACTGGAAGCCTAAATCAGAAGGTGGCTTTAAGCAAAAATGAGGAATCACCAAAATTTGTGGTTAGCTCTTCTATCCTTGCTATTTTATAGTATTTTACTTCTCCATGTAATTCCTTATTTAGGTATTGAGTTTCTCCTACTCATCATAATCTTTCTCAATAGCTCAAAATTAAATTAATATGTTATAACATATGTCCAAGGAGCAATTTTAGTGTTAAGTTTCTTTCATACGTAAGTAAGATTTGTTGTATGTTAATGAAATTACACACATGAGATGAAGTGCAATTTTGGCCAGGGCCATATTCTTAAAATCATAAATCATTTCCATGTATTCCACCAAATATAAGGCAAACCTTTTCTTTCATGTTTCACTTTTATACTATAATTCTTTTTTGTACTGGTCATTTACTAATAATTATTTAAATGTCTTCCAATAAAATGTATGTCAACCTTTACAGCAACCCAAAACAAAAGGCAAGAAAAACCATTATTTTAAGGGAAAGAACTTCCACAAGGTACTCTAAAAATTCTCTTCTTTCACTGGGGTTGTTAACATAAATGTAAAGAAGTAAGACAGAGTAGTAGCAAAATACTTGGGAAAATATCCATCAGTCTACTGGACACGTGTATATACATTCCACAGGATACATTGCCAGATCCTGCACACCTAATATATATTATTCTTTCCAGAATATAATGTTTCTTTAGCTTGTTTTAAAAATACAGACTAATAAGGGTATTGTCGATGCCACCATAGTATAACAAGGAGCAAGAATTCCCTAAGGTTAAAAGAATAATAATAATGTCTATACTGGGAAAAGAAGAGAATTCTGTCAATATTTCTCTTTTCATTTTTCAATCTTGTTTTTTTTCTTTTTTGTCATTCTTCAAAAACCTTAAAACTGTGCATTTAATATTCTGGAACAAAGAGCAGAATGTTAGTGCTTATACATAGGGCTGAGATGATTACAGATCACCATATAAAAAAGATCTTACACTAGAAGATTAACATGTAGGATTCCTTTAAATAAATATCTTTTATGTAGATAAAATTGCTTATAGCAGAACCTCTGGTACTGGCACTTCACAACCATGTGTGTGAATTCCACGGTCAGAAACTAAACCTACAATTTTTATTCATTAGCACCAGGGGGTAGTAGTGCCCCAGCCATAGCTAACCAAGTCAGTATTGAGTATCAGGTATAATGAAAAAATAATAAGTATACTATTTCTTTTTAAAGAAAATCAAGAGACATATCTTCTTGATAGAATGTAATGTCAAAATAATCACATCATGTTCAGATCTGCTGAAAGGCATCAACTACCATTGATTTTCAATAACCAAGTCTTTCACCCACAGAAACCAAATTATAATTGTCAGAAAATTTAAAAGCAAGAATAGTTAAAAAAAATCGAAATGAAAACCAAGATATACAATGTTATTTGTTTAGGCCATTATTTTTCAAGATGTGATCCAGAGATATTCTGTACCCTCTGTGGTTATTAAATATGCAGATTCCTGGAACTCCCTGAGAGCTGCTGAGTAAGACAGGAGTCAAAGTTTACATGTGTGTGTGTGTGTGTGTGTGTGTGTGTGTGTGTATATATATATAAATATATATCTGTATATTAAATTATATGTTATATATTTATATATTTAATTGATAAGTTCTCTAAGTAATTATAGGTAATTTTTTACACATTACTTTGTAAACCCTTAATTTAAGGATTTTTGCAAGTTTTTTATGCTATTTTAAAACTATTTTCCTGATAAATTCTTTCTCCTATTCATTTGTGAATAATATCAAAAACAAAAGACTAAAATACATACACATATTTATTTTTCAAAATAGCAACCTTGTAAGCCTATATTACAAATAATGGTTTTTCTGATGTTTCTGCCCAGATACTAAACATGCAATGTTAAGTTTTATATATTAAGGACTGTAGCTCAGTTAGTTGATAAACAAATCAGACAAAAGTAGAATAGAAGCTAGAGATGGGATGAAACAAACACTTGGAGAAAGTTACAGCAATAGGTAATGATCTATTAACATTTTTTAAAATGTAGAAGCTTAAACTCCAGTCCTGACCTTCTAAATATGAATCTGTGTTCATACATGTCAAAAATCCTCAACAAAATGGTAGCAAACCAAATTCAACAGCCCATCAAAAAGACAATTCACCACGATCAAGTGGGTTTCATTACAGGGATGCAACGATCATTCAACAATCGTTCAAATCAATAAATGTGATTCATCACAGAAACAGAATTAAAAACAAAAAGCTATGATCATCTCAATAGATGAAGAAAAAGCACTGATTAAAATCCAGTACCACCTCATGATAAAAACCTTCAATAAACCAGACATAGAAGGAACACACCTCCAAATAATGAAAGCCATGTATGACAGATCTATACAGCCAAAAGCATGCTTAATGGGGAAAAGTTGAAAGCATTCCCCCTAAGAACTGGAACAAAACAAGAATGCCCACTGTTACCACCTCTATTCAATACAGTACTGGAAGTACTAGCCAGCACAATCAGGAGAGAGAAAGAAATAAGTACATCCAAATATGGAAAGAGGAGGTCAAATTATCCCTGTTTGCCAACTATGTGATCCTATATCTAGAAAACCCTAAAGACTCCACCAAGAGACTCCTAAAAGTGATAAATAAATTCATTAAAGTCTCAGGGTACAAAATTAATGTATAAAAATCAGTAGCATTTCTGTGTAATAATAACAGTCAAGTTGAGCATCAAATCAAGAATTCAATACCATTTACAATAGCTGCAAAGAAAATAAAATACCTAGGAATATATTTACCCTACGAGGTAAAAGATCTCTACAAGGACAACTGCAAAACACTAATTAAAGAAATCATAGATGATACAAACATATGGAAAAACATCCCATGCTCATGGATTGGAAGAATCAACACTGTTAAAATGTCCATACTGCCCAAAGTGATTTAGAGATTCAACACAATTTCCATCAATATATCAATGTCATTTTTCATAGACCTACAAAAAAGAATTCTAAACTTTATATGGAACCAAAAAAGAGCCCAAATAGCCAAAGCAATCCTAAGCAAAAAGAAGAAATCTGGAGGCATCATATTACTTGACTTCAAATTAGATTACAAAGCTATAAGACCCAATGCACCATGGTACCGGTATAAAGGTAGACACATAGACCAATGGAATTGAGAACCCAGAAATAAAACCATTTAGCTATGACCAACTGATTTTCGACTAAGTAGATAAAAACATAGCCTGGGGAAAGGACTCCTTATTTAATAAACAATGCTGAGAAAACTGGATAGCCACATGTGAAAGAATGAAACTAGATCCCTATCTCTCACCATATACAAAAATTAACTGAAAATGGACTAAAATATTAAGTGTAAGGCCTGAAATCATAAAAGATTACCAAAGAAAATATAAGAAAAACTCTTCTGGACATTGTCCTAGGCAAAGAATTTATGAATAAGATCCCAAAAGTCAATAGGGCAACAACAAAAATAAATAAATGGGAATAATTAACATATTAACTGCCATGTGAGTTGTATTTAACTCATGCTAGTTTGAGTCCTAGGGCCTCATGAAGGAAAACCTGGACAAAACCCCGCAGTTGGTTCATGAAAATCTTACTTGTTGATGTTCTTATTATTACAATTAATATTGACAAATCAATTCTAAAAACATGGATTAAAATTTTTTATTAACTTAGAAAGAATTGTTTTGCTTTTAAACTTTTTATTCTATTTTCATAATAAAACACCATGGCCCCAAGGGAATTTTTTTTTTTTTTTTTTAGTGTGGCAGTCAGTATGCTAAACTGAAAACTTTCTGTACAGCAAAGGAAATAATCAAATGAGTAAATAGACAACAAATAGAATGGGAGAAAATATTTGCAAACTGTACATCCAACAATGGGCTAATATCCAAAATCTACAAAGAACTCAAACAAATCACCAAGAAAAAAACAAACGACCCCATCAAAAAGTGAACAAATCAATCGCCGCAGCAACAAAAATAAATAAGTGGGATCTAATCAAATTAAAAAGCTTCTTCACTGTCAAGGAAACTATCATTAGAGTGAATAGATGGCCCACAGAATGGGAAAAAATATTTGCTCTCTACACACCTGATAAAAGACTGATAACCAGAATCTATCTAGAACTCAAAAAAATCAACAAGAAAAAATCAAACAACTCCATCAACAAATGGGCAAGGGAAATGAACAGAAACTTTTCAAAAGAAGACAGAATAATGGCCAGCAAACATATAAAAAAATGCTCAACATCTCTCATTATTAGAGAAATGCAAATCAAAACCACAATGGGGTATCACCTAACCCCGGTGAGATTGGCCTCTATCAAAAAATGACAAAACAACAAATGTTGGCGAGGATGTGGAGAGACAGGAACACTCCTACACTGCTGGTGGGACTGCAAATTAGTGCAACCTCTGTGGAAAAGAATTTGGAGATACCTCAGAGAGCTAAAAATAGAAATCCCATTCGATCCA
>CAUYSK010066045.1:0-10106 GCA_963575035.1 Avahi laniger
GCTGCTATGAACATTCGAGTGCAGGTGTCTCTTTCATAGAGCGGCTTTTGCATTTTTTGAGGAGAAAAGAGTAACATGTTTTAAAAAACTGGCTCTAAAAGCAGGGTCATGTTCTCTCAAGCTGAAGACTTAAATCAAACATGAGGCCATTAACTTAAAAAATGTTTATCGCCCAGGTTCTTAGAAGTCAGAGGAAGCCTAGTGTAGAGGCAGCTATTGAGAACTGTAGCTTGGCCTACTGAGCAATGTAGTAATATTTTGTAAGCCATCTTTCTTTGTAGCTTGTCCCAGAATGGACCCATTTTGCCTGAGGTTGGGCAAACCAATGAAAAGATTCACAGTCTCTCAAATCCCAAAGCTACATGTTATTTGTGGTTGTACAAGGTGAGTAGTCTGAGAAAACTGATTTAACTAGAAACAGGAAGAAAATCTAGCTGGGGACTTGAGAGGAATTTAACATTATTGGTCATCTTTTCTGTGTTTGACAAGAACACAGAAAAGATGCTAGTGTTTGTGCTAGTGTCATTCAAACACATTATCTAACTTAGTTATAATAACAACCTTAAATATAAGATAGACACTGCTATAAGAAACTTTTTTTTTAGAGTCCAAGAAGTTAAATGATATAAAACATCACTGTTGTACATGGGTTTCTTGGAAGCAGACTCTAAGACGGAGATTTGTGTTCAGAAAATTTGTTAGGGAGTATTTTCAGGATCAATGCCTGGAGTGGAAGCTCAGGAAGCAGGACTGGCAAAGGGAGACATTGGGCTTAAATGCAGTTCCAATAAGGCCTCAGCTGGTCTTATGGGGAGCTCTAGAGCCATGATGGCCCTTAAAAGAGTTGTCCCAAGGTAGGGTGGGAGGCTGGAATTGAATATTTACATGTCAACCTGTTGGATGCAGTTTGCAGCACTTGCAGCAGCTGGGGAAAATAAGTTCTTCAGTCCTGAATAGGGATCTGAGCAACATATCCCAGGGTCTGCTATAGTCAACCAGCCTGGAAGCAACAAAGCCAGAATGTGAACACAGCTCAGATACCAAAGCCCATGCACCTTCCCACTTAGTTGCCACAACAGGCAATCAGCCAGTTGAGTACCTTCACATTTGCCAGTTTAGAAAATGGCAAAAAGCAAAATAATTTGCTTGCTGGTTCCAGAAAAATGGCCTTGATGTTTTGACACTGTGAGAATTTTTCAAGTTTTATGTAGCTGATTCAACCTTGGGTCTATTATCCTTTTTTTAAAACATGATGAACACCTTTTATAAGGTGTCCACAAAAGTTTTCTTACTTCTTAAACTAGATTCAACCAAAACAATAAGTATGCTAAAGACTTAAAACATAGTCTACCTACGTTGATTCATTAGTTAACTTCCAAAGGCTTCATCTTAGAGTTCAGAAATAATAGAGTAGCATAACTTGTGTCAGAGGTGTCATATTCATTTTAAATATATTTGGTCACCTCAGGTCTAATGGTTGAGGACAGATACTGGCTTAGAACTCCCAGGAGAAAAAGACATATAGGAACTCAGAAAGCTTTAATGAAATGCATATGCCCCTCACCTTGATATGGAAATCTAAAAAATGTAGCTAAGATCTATCAGCCATGTTCTTCAACTTGAAAGTTGTCATGATTTAGTCAAAGTCAGAAGGCAGAAAAAGTATTCATCCACTCAACAAATACTTACAGAGGACCTATGATATGCAAGGGTCAATATTAAGTACTCTAAGCAGTCTAGCCATGACTTAGCTCATCCAGAGAAATTTGGTTGGCTTTCCAGCTGCATCATAATGGCTTCTTGTGCCTTGTTTCAGAGTGAGCAACCCATTCTATGTAACAAGCGATGCCAAATACCCTTGTCAAATGTCTTCATATGCAAATGCTCCTCAACTTATGAGGTTACGTCCCAATAAACCCATCACAAGTTGAAAATATCATAAGTCAAAATGCAAAAATGCATTTTAATACACCTAACCTACCAAACATCATGGCTCATCCTAGCCTACTTAAAGATGTTCAGAGCACTTACATTAGTCTACAGTTGGGCAAAATTATCTAACACAAAGCCTATTGTATGACAAAGTGTTGAATAGCTCATGAAGTTTATTAAATACTGTACTGAAGGTGAAAAACAGAATGGTTGTATGGGTACTTGAAGTATGGTTTCTACTGAATGCGTATCGCTCTTAGCACTACCATAAAGTCAAAAATCGTAAGTCAAACCATCACAGGTTGGACACTGCCTGCATATGTAAAATTAGTATCTAAAGTTTGAATGACATAAAATTTTTTAATTTGTGTTTAGGAAAATCAGAAATGCTGGCATTTTTCCTGCTTTCTCCCTTTCAGGTTAGCATGAGGAAAAGCAAGTCAGGTATTCCAGAATGTACACTGAAAAAGATTATTTAAGGGCACCTGGAAAGATTTTTCACTTGTATATGGTATTATATTGTAATTTAGGTTTGCCCTCCACCACGTGATTCCTGGCCCAGGCACTGAAATGTTTTCTTTCCTATAATGCAGTGGTTCTCATGGTGTGGTGCCCAGATCAACAGGCATCAATTTCACCTGGGAACTTGTTAGAAATGCAAATTATTGGATCCTTCCCCAGTTCTATTAAATCTGAAACTCTGGGGTTGGGGCCCAGTAATATGTGTGTTAACAAGCCCTCTAAATGATTTTGATGCACGCTCAAGTTTCAAACCAGGCTGTAATAAACTGTGTCTTTCAATTTCCATTCAATAAACGTTTATGTGGGGTCATGTAATAAGTGCTACACATTATTCACCCTTTGCCAATGGCATTTGTGCATCATACATAGTTTTTTTTTAAATATATCTACGTGCTATTACATTTTATGTATGTTGGGAACCACTGTGTTTTCACAAGCTCACTAGGTAATTCTGATGCACTCTCAAGTTTTGAGAAGTACTGTTCTAACTCACCCATTAGTCCTGCCTGAAACAGAAACCTGGTATGATCCACAGTAATAAATAGAAATGTTATACTCATCTTTAAAGACAAGAGGCAAACAAAGATCTAAGAATTCTTGGCAACACAGAGTATCTTGCTGCATTTCCAGGCAATGAAGCACATAATGTGGAGCAGCAAATTCTGCGTAAGAACGCATGGGTTTGAGTCCCAGTTCTTTGACCTTCTGGCTGTAACTTCTTTGGAAGTCTTTTAATCTTCATAATAATTTGTTTCTTGATCTGTAAAAGGAGAGCTTTGCCTTGGGAATCTCTATAGTGACTTCCAGCTCTTAAGCTCTGTTACTCCAAGCATCTCAATCAATTTGTACATTATTATCATTTTGGAGATGCCCATATTGCCATTTTTTTCATTTCATGCTATTACTTGAAAGCATATCAAGACGCTCTTACAACTCAATAATAAGGCAACAAAATTAAAAAGTGAGCAAAGTATCCAAACAGACATTTTTCCATAGAAGATAGTCTACAAATGGCCAGTAAGCACATGAAAAGATGCTCAACATCATTAACCATCAAGGAAATGCAATTCAAAACTGCAATGAGATACCACTTAACACTCATTAGAATGACTACAATTTTTAAAAAATTGACAATAACAGGTGTTGGCAAGGATGTGGAGAAATCAGAACCCTGATACACAGCTAGTAGAAATGTAAAATGGTGCAGCTGCTTGGAAAGCAATTTGGCAGCTCCTCAAACAGTTAAACATAGAATTTCTATATGACCTAATGATTCCACTCCTAGGGTTATATCCAAGAGAACTGAAAACATATGTCACAAAATGTTCTACATAAATGTTTGTAGCAGTATTATTCACAGTAGCTAAAAATTAGACACAATAAAAGATGTCCATTATCAATGAACAGATACATAAAATGTTATATACCTGTTATAGAATATTTTTCAACGATAAAAAGGAATGAAGCACAGATACATGCTACAATATAAACGAACCTCCAAAATATTATGATAATTGAAAGAATATGGTAATGAAAGACTACATATCGTATGAGTTCATGTATATGAAATGTCCAGAATAGGCAAATCCATAAAAATTCATAGAGACAGAAAGTGGAGAGAAATGGGGAAGGGTTGTAACTACTAAAAAGTATGGGATTTTTTTGGGAATTCTGAAAATATTCTGAAATTAATTGTGTTGATGGTTGCACAATTCTGTGAATATACTGAAACCACTAAATTGTGCAGTTTAAATGGGCGAAGTTGTCTGGTATGTGAATTATATCTCAGTAAAGCTGTTATGAAGAAACAAAAGCATGTCAGAACTTTCTCCCCTGCTCCACTTCTCCCCTAATCCTATCCAGCAACCATCAGTGAGATACCGAATGCCTTTATGACTAATGGTAGTCTGGAATGATAGTGTCATTCTACTGTATCTCTTTTATTATTTTAATACTCAAGCAATTTGGATGCAGTTTCAATGGCCAACACATAATTCCATGTTACTTTTATTCAAACTCAAACTCCTAACAAAAGACATTTGCTAAAATGAATGCCGGAAGCTGGCTCTTTTTTTATGATTATACTGGAAATGACCATTGCCAGTTAATGGAACCCTATGAATCGGGCATAAACAGGACATCCACAGAATAAGCAAACATTTTTTAATTCTTCTTTAATCCTTGAATTCATTTAGTGTGAATTCTAAACATGAATGTGAGGATTTGCAAAAAAAAAACTTTATCCCTTGTAAAGCTTACTGGCTTTTTTTAAGTTCATACACATATAAATGATGCTTTGAAAACCTCTGCTAAATTATGCACATGAAAATAAACAACAATTTAAGAAGCAAATTTCTAAAAGACTACAATGATGAAGCTAATCAATCATAAATTGGGCCTTACAGAGCATGCCCAATGCTTGTGGCAATTATACCTACCTGTTTCATTTGCTCAAGCTTCAGATACACCAAAAGACATTCACTGTGAAAGTCTCCATGACTAATTTTTCCTTAATCAAACCAGAAATGCAGATTTCCTTTCCTAATAACATGGGGCCGGAGGACATGATTTTCATTGTACAAAGGGCTGTAGATGCATACGGACATTCTAGAAATCTGGGCCACATAGTAGTTCAAGACACGAAGAGCTAGTAAGAATTTGTGTTATGTTTAACTGCATTTTACAGTAAAACAAAATTTTTAACATTTGAGAACATAGTTGATTCCTGACAGTTTATTATGGACTAGCCTATTAGATGAACCAGAAATCACACCTTTAGAAACTGCTCTTTGTATAGTTGTTCACATTTGAGGGAATGAGAGACTGCTTTGAGAAGCTGATATGTAGTGTCTGTACACATAGAAATATAAGTAAGCATAAAGTTTTGCATATAACTTCATTAAAGTACCCCAGGGGAGAACCAGGTCAAGATACCAGGTCAAGAATTCATGAAAATATATAAAAAAAAAAAAAACCCGGAGATACTGTGACACACCCATGGCTACATTGAAAAAAAGTCTGACAACAGCAAATGTTGGCAAGGATGTAAACTCTCATACACTTTGGAAAACTGGCAGTTTCTTAGAAAGCTAAACATACATTGTCTACATTCTGACCCAGCAATTTCTCTCTCAGGTACTTATCCAGAAGAAATGAAAACATACGTTTTTACAAAGATTTTTGTAAGATAGTATGTAAGACTATCTTTAGTTTTTTCCTTAATAGGTAAAAACTAGGAACAACCCAAATGGCCATCAACAGGAGTATGGAGAAATAAATTGTAGCATATTTATATAATGGAATACTATATGTAATTTTTTTAATGTTATTTATATTCACAACGATATGGTTGAATTTCTGAAATATTATGCTGAATGAAAGAAGCCAAACACTAGAGAGTACAAAGTTCTAGAACAGGCCCAACCAACAGCAACAACAACCAGAACAATGGTTATTTCTGAAGGGTGTGATAGACTAGAAGTAGCACATGGGATCTTTCTGGGGTGATGGAGATGTTCTATATCTTGGCAGAGGTGTGAGTTACACAGATGTATGCCCTTGTCAAAACTGAACATTATGTTATTAAGACCTGTGCATTAGGGCTGTAGAATAGGGCTCAATAAAAATATTTTTTAGAAAATAGAAGAATTTAGGATCTGTAATATCAGTATAAGTTAAGAGAATTCATATTTTTTACTACTCATTTAGACATGTTTGTAAAAGCACTGGAAGAGACAGAAAGTGTTGTTTTTTAAATCATGGAGATATTACATTGGAATATTTTTCATGGCAACTCTGTGAAGGAGGCACTACGATTGTGCCCTACTCCAGTGCTGCCATTGTGCAGATGAGGGCATGAAGGTTCAGAGAGGCTGAGGATTGTACCCAAGGTCACACAGTCCACTTGTGGCAGAACTGTGACCAGAATTTATTTTGTGAAGAAAACTTAGCACTTATTTTAACTCTTTTCTTTTAGAGAAGAAAAAGTTACAATAGCCATAAAGGTTTGAATTAGATTCCAAAAATATGGATATTATTTAGTGAATTAAATTTCCAATACACATCGTTAAGAGCCTCTATAGCCCCTTGTATCTTTGTTCGCTGAAAAAGCATGACTGGCCATGTCAACAACTCTCTGGGTTAGTTGCTCTGTTACTCAGTATAAGCCTTACTAGTAATTTTCAGGATACAAGGAATTAGGAGGTTGTGATGGTTAATTTTGTGAGTCAGCTTGACTGGGCCACAGGATGCCCAGACATTTGGTCAAGCATAATTCTAGGTGTGTCTGAGGGTGTTTCTGGATGAGATTAACATTTGAATCAGTAACTCCAATAAAATAGAGTGTTCTCCTTAATGTGGCTGGGCCCTATCCAGTCAGTTGAAAGCCCGAAGAGAACCAAAAGCTGACCTTCATCTGAATAAGAAGGATCTCCTCCTGCCTGATTGCCTTGTGCTGGGACATCTACCTTCTTTCCTGCCTCAAACATCAGCCCTTTCTGGGTCTCGAGGCTGCTGGCTTTGGACGGCAAGTATCTCATTGGCTCTCCTGCACCCGCAGCTTGCTGACCGCAGATCTTGGGTCTTGTCATTGTCAGCCTGCATAATTGCATGAGCCAATTCCTAATAATAAACCTCTGTATAGATCCCTTCATTGGTTCCGTTTCTCTGGAGAGCCCTGAATAATAGAGAGGTCCTACTGAAGCAAGGGAGATCCAGGACATGAAGTGGGGCCCCCAGGTCATCCTCCCTGGGACAGATATGCACTCTCTGGCCCAGAACAACAATGGGGTCTCTAAAGAGATTTGTAGGTTACCTCATACAGCAGGGAGACTTTAGGTTATAGATCATTTCCATTTTATGCCCAGATCATTGTGTGACTTAAACAAAATTCCCCAGGGAGCCAAGCATCACAAATCCATAGATTCTAGGTTAGTGTTCCTTAAGCAATCCTAATCCAGAGTCATTCCTGCTAAAAGCTTTCTATTGGTTAGGACTCTCCTCCTAGCAAATCTCATTAGTTTATTTACCAGGAGGTCAATTATCAGCATATTTATAAGGAGATTACATTCAGACATTTGCTTTCTTTCTCTCCCGGGAGTGTCCTCCTGGCAACGGGAGAGAACTAGATCACAGGGCAGCTGTTTAACTTACTGCCTCCCCAGGACTGAGACCCAAGGGATACACTGTGTACCATAATCCAACCCTGCCACATGGTAGTTCTCAGAATCTCTAGCCATTGGTGGCTTTTCATGAGGGGACTGGAGAGCCCCACAGTGAAGAACCATCCCAAGGATCACGTAATTTGGGCCATGGTGCTGGGAGTGATTTAGGGAAGAGAGCTGGAGTTGGGGGTGGTGCTACATAAACAATGAAATGATATATTAGAGTCCATTTAGTGAAGACTCACAGAAGCTTGTTGGGGAATATTACCTTCGTTTTACTGTTGTGGATCTGAGGCTCAGAGAGGTTGAGTAACTTGCCCAAGGTTCCGCAACAAGTAAGAGGCAAAGCCAAGACTGAAACAGAATGTAGTCTGAGGCACAATCTCAACTTCAAACAGCACCTCACCCTTTTCTATGCTATACTTATGATGCTGGACCTGGGATGCTGCAAACCACATTTTTGTTTTTGCAAGTGTTAGACCGTACCAATGGGGCTTCTAGAGGAAGACTGCGGAGCTGCTGGAGGAAGGAAGGATGTGCTTTTTCCTGTTTCCTTTCTCTTCCTGTAAGCATCACCCCAGCAACGCTTTCCACCTCCGGATTAGCAGCAGCAGAATCCAGTCTACAGTTTCTCTGACACTTGAAAACCTAGCCGCACTACCGCTCAGAGACATCAGCACCAGCCAACAGGGGCCTCCTCGGAAGTCTGGGTCCCAGCCCCAGGACCAGACTCTGAGTTTCTGAGTTTTAGTGATTCTAACCTCTTCCTTGTACTCCTCCAACCCTAGCGAAGGTTGATGCATCCTGCAATTGCTACCTGGCTGGTACCTCAGTGTTCTCTTTTTGCTTTGAACAATAGTTCAAGTAACTGGCATAGTGTCTGTCTTCTGACCCTGGCTGATACATCCCTTCCTCTACTATCCATTTTTGCTCTCTGCTGCCCACCCACACTCTCCAAAGTGAGTGGGGCCATCCCCCTCCCTTACGCATATCCTGCTCGGAAGAGCCTTGAATTGTATTTGGGGTGTGGAGTCCTAAAAAGGAAACTGAGGTTTGTTTAACTAGCACCCTCTAGGCCTTTTTGGTCAAGTCCAACACATTGATTATTCTTAGTTTGATATAAATTATTTTCATCAACTTGATTGAGGTATAATTTATGGAAAGTAAACTACATTCCTTCAAAGGGTACAATGTTATGTGTTTTTACATATGAATAGGGCTTGGAAACCACTGACACAATCAAGATACAGAACAGTTCCATCGCTTCCACCCCCCCACATACATACACAGTTTTCTCAAGCCTTTTTTCAGTTCATCGCTTCCTCCACCCTGGACCCCAGACAACCAATCACTGGTCTGCTTCCTGTCACTATAAATTAGCTTACATTTTCTAGGACTTTATATAAATCTGCAGTATGTCATCATTTGTGTCTGGCTTCTTTCATTTAACATATGATTTTGAGATTTATTCATTCTGCTGCATTTATCAATAGTTTAGTTCTTCTTCTTGCTAAGCAATGGTTCATTGTATGGATGTATGAGTTTGTCTATCCGTTCACTTGCTGATTCACATTTGGATAATTTCTAGTTTGGGGTTAATACAACTAAAGCTACTATGAATATTTATGTATAAATCTTTGGATAGTAAATACCTAAGAGTAAAGATATGTTATTTTTTAATTTAGGTGTAACATACATACAGTAACGTACGTGAAAAAGTATACAGATTGCTAATTTCTTATACTCATATGCATCTGTGTAACACCATCCAGAATAAAATTTAAAACATTTTCAACACCACAGAAGGTCCACCTGTGCCCCTTCCCAGCCAGTAGAGATCACTACTATCCTGACTTCTATCTCAATTGATTACTTTTGCTTTTTTGGACATTATATAAATGAAATTATAGAGTATACATGCACCCTGTTATGTCTGGCTTCTCTTGCTCAATATATGTCTATAAGATTCATTCATGTTGTTGTGCATGGTTGTAATTGTTCTTATTGCAGTGTGTGCTACCTTGTGTGAACATACCACATTTATTTGTACATTCTGTTGTTGATGAATATATGAATTTTTTCCAGTTTTCTTTCTCTCATGAATATAGCTACTATAAATATTCTTGTACATGTCTTTGGTGACCATATGCTGTCATTTTTCTCAACCTAGGAATGGCTTGTTGGTATTCAGACGGGCTTATATTTAGCTTTCCAAAGTGGTTGTATCAATTTACACACCTACCAAAAATGTAATACAGGCCAGGCGCGGTGGCTCACGCCTGTAAACTTAGCACTCTGGGAGGCCGAGGCGGGTGGATTGTTTGAGCTCAGGAGTTCGAGACCAGCCTTAGCAAGAGCGAGACCCCGTCTCTACCAAAAATAGAAAAAAATTAATTGAACAGCTAAAAATATATAGAAAAAATTAGCCGGGCATGGTGGCGCATGCCTATAGTCCCAGCTACTTGGGAGGCTGAGGCAGGAGGATCGCTT
>CAUYSK010066049.1:0-52512 GCA_963575035.1 Avahi laniger
CTTGGGTGGGGCAAAGACAATATACGGATCTTAAACATTTGTAGCCCCATAATATGTTGAAATAAACAAAATTTTAAAAAAAGAAATACTAAGGAAATTCTGTAAGTAGAAAGCTAATGAGAGCAGATAATAATTTGAATCGTGAAAATACAAGGAAAAATGGTAAAGATTATTATATAGGTAAATAAAAAAGCACAGTATAATTGCATATTTTTTCTCCTTTTTTCTCTTGCTTGACAGGGGTTAGTTGCTACAAGAATTGCCTTCTTGCTATAAACAACTAGAATAACAGGCAAAATGTAAAAAGCACGAGTTGTCAAACGTTGGCAACAGACAATTCAGATCATTATTCAGGAGAGAGAGCAAACAAACTTGATGAGTCCTATAATTGCATAAGCTTAATTCCTGGAGACAGTGCCCAGGCCACAGAGCAAGGAGGAGGAACTGCAACAGAGCCTAGTGGTCTCCCTGAATTGAAGAGGCAGAGATCAGAGTCTGGGGGAACCAAAATGAATAGAATTTGTGGGGCAGAGTATCAAAGAGAAGAAAGTTGCTCCCAGAAAGAATTCCCAGCATCTTTGGAGGGGTCCTACTAATCATTATACTTATCTGTATATGGTGGAGTGAAACTCTCCAAGGCTTGGGTGGGGAGAATACACTGGGAAGCAGTAGGTAGAACAATTTTCTGAATTCACACTGGGAATAGTTTGTGTTCCCACCAGCAAGAGTAAAGAGAGCTCATAACATACAAGTCATTAGATATTGTCTTCAAAAGGGCAATAATTTAATCATAAGACTATATAATCCCCAGAAGAAAAAGCTGTTCTGAGCTCATTGCAAAAACCTTAAAATGTAAATCTTGACATGATCTAACGGATTTGCAGGTTATTTAGTTTTTGCCAGAAAAAAATCCAATGCTCAAAAGGAGGAAAACATTACTGACAAAATCCATTGCTCAACGCAGTAAAATTCACAATGTCAGGTCTCCACACAGAAATTACCAGAGGCATGTAAAGAAGCAGACAAGCATAACCTGCAATCGGAAGGGGAAAAAAAGTCTATCAATAGAATAGAAACATAAACGGCAGAATTGATAGAATTAACAGACAAGGATCTTAAAAAAAACTGGTATAAGGCGTATAAATACACTCAAAGATTTAAAGGAAAACATAAAAATAACAAGTAGAGAGTTACAAGATATAAAAACACAAAATAGAATTTCTAGAGGTTAAAAATTCAGTATTTGAAATGAAATATACAGTAATTGATATTAAAAAACAAATTTGAAATTACAGAAAGATTAGTATATTTGAAGACATATCAATAGGAAATATCCAAAATAAAGCACAGAGAGTAAAAAGATTGAAAATTAATGAACAGAACCATAAAGACCTATGGTAACTGAAATAAGACAGGCACAGAAGACCACAACCTATATGCGTACTGATATTGTTTATGTGAAATTCTAAACAAAGCAAGCCTGTAGTTCTAGAAAGTAAATCAATGATGGCCTCAGCCTGAATAGGGAGAGAGGATGCTACAAATTTCCAGCAGCTAATGTTTGGGGTGATGGAAATATTCTCAATATTGATTGTGGTGGGTTTCACCAAACTGGTATCCTAAAAGTGGGCATTTTATTGCATATAAATTATTCTAAAATAAAATTTATTTAAATTAGGGAAACTGTTTAGTAGAGTTCCAAGTGTTGGAGAAGAAGCAATAATTGTTTTTATATTATGGCAAATATGAATGGTTTAGGAGAAAAACCTGGAAGTTTTTTTAAATAGAATCTTATTCTATTCTGAACTAGACAAAGACAATCTCTCTTGCTAGCTTAAAAATAATATTTAAAACACTTAAAGTTAATAATTGCTTATTCTATTTGCTCTTTTATTTTTAAAATAATCTACTAAATTAGGAAGATCTTACTTATAATTTGATTCGAGTCATTTAGTCAGCAATTCCTTTAATTTCTTTCAGAAAAGGGACTTCCAATATGAGTAGGAAACCACCCATCTATCTTAGATGTGCTTTTGATATCAATTTCAGCACTAAATTCACAAGGAGGTCCAATCTCTTTTGATTTCTGCCTGTTTTATATGCCTAAATCGATGTTGGCAAACAGTGTTATCAAGAGCTGGGAAAACCTGGCCACATCTCAGTTATACACCATCAATAGCTTTTCACTGTCATTAGGGCAAAGCCCAGATTTCCTAAATGACTTACATCAGTGGTCCCCAACCTTTTTGGCACCAAGGAAATATTCATGGAAGACAATTTTCCACGGATGGCGGCGGATGGATGGTTTCAGGATGAGTCAAGGCATCACATTTATTGTGCAGTCAAACCTCTCTGCTAATGATAATCTGTATTTGCAGCCGCTCCCCAGTGCTAGCATCACTGCCTCAGCTCCACCCCAGATCATCAGGCATTGGATTCTCATAAGGAGCGTGCAGCCTAGATCCCGCACATGAGCAGTTTACAGCAGGGTTCGCGCTCCTGTGAGAATCTAAAGCCGCCACTCATCTGCAGGAGGCGGAGCTCAGGCGGTGTGCAGAGTGGCTGTAGATACAGATGAAGCTTCCCTGACTCGCCTACTGCTCACCTCCTGCTGTGTGGCCCAGTTCCCAGCAGGCCACGGTCCAGTACCGGTACTTTACACTGTGCTCAGATCTAGCCACACTGTAATGCTCTCTCTGTCCCACTGCCCAGAGCATTTCTTTTCTACAACTTCACCGCCGTAATTCTTGTTCATACTTCAGGTATTAGCTGAATGTAATTTTTTCATGGTGACCTTTCCTGATCCCTTGATTAAGCTGTGTTTTGCCATGTTCTCCTGCGATGAAACGCTACAATTGTCATTGTAGTATGATTTATTACAGTCAGTCCTCATTATTCACCATAGTTATGCCCTAAACATTGAATTATTGAATAATGAAATATTGCTCCTAGAAGAAAGAGGCTGCCCCACTAACAGGTGCCAGAGTTGAGATTCGAACCCAGCACGACTGGCCCCAGAGACAGAGCTTCTTGGACCGCACTGCCCTCTGCTGTCTCCATCCTCTGGTCCTCTCTGTGCGGAAGCGTAAACAGCAAGGCACTGCATCTCCTTGTTCACCTTCAGCTGGGAACTTGGGGGTCTGCTGACTTCAGTTTTTAGCAGCTCTGTGCCTGTCCACCAACCACCTTATGGATAAATTAACCTGTCTAGGTATCTATTAACATTTGAGCTATTACCTAACTTTCTCTTTCTGTATCGACCCCCGGTCACCTGCAGGTCCAGTATCCAAGCTAGGGAACTCATCCTTGCCAATCTTCTCTTCCATAGACAAGACTTGTGTCTATTATACCTGATGTAGCCTTTCTCCCCCATGATTCATGACCTGGCTTCCCACCCATAATAGTCAAAGTTCTTAAGTGCAAAAACACAGAAACTGATTCAAATTAACTTAAGCAGAAAAAGAATTTTTTAGAAGCTGTCATATCAGAAAAGTTTTGGGAAGGATGGAGAAAAAAGCTTGAATTGTAACCAAGGGAGTCACAGCACAGGTAAAATTCTTTTACAAAGACTCTCTGCTTAGGATACTGTTGCTGGTGGCCTCACTCTACAACACCAGCCACCATCAGTCTGCTGCTATTAGAGTCTTCGCTCCATCGCAGCTGCTCCAAACAATTGGAAAGAAAAGTGACTCTAACAAAAAGAGCACTCAGATCGAGGCAGCAGAATCAACAAAAGTCAAATATATCAGCTTAACTCTTTAACCCCTCTGTTATGGTGTGACTGTTTTTATCTCTCCCTCACCAAATTCACATATGGAAACCTAATCCCTCATGTGATAGTATTGCAAGGTGGCGCCATTGGAGGTGATTAGGTCATGAAGGCAAAGGCCTTGAGAATGGAATTAGTGTTCTTATGAAAGAGACCCCAAAGAGCTGCCTTGTCCCTTCCACCATGTGAACACACAGTGAGAAGCTGCCATCTAGGAACTGGGAAGAGCCCTCACCAGAGCCCAAATCTGCCAGTTCCCTGGTCTTAGACTTTCTAGCCTCCAGAACTGTGAGAAATAAATTTCTATTGTTTATGTATAAGCTACCCGGTTTGTGCTATTTTATTGTAGCAGCCCAAATGGACTAAGATATCCTCCCACCAAGAAATCTTGATGGTAAACCTTGAAGGAGAATTATCCTACAGTTCTAGATTGTGTTTGAGTTTGCACCAGGCCTCTCAAGTAGCTTCCTACCTCAGGTCCTCTTTTTCTCCTCTCACCATCTGTGAGGGGGAAGTTTGGGGTCCTGGTTTTGATAAAATAAAAGTCATAGTTAGGTTGTTTGATTACTGTAGCATGCATTTTTATCGGGAAGCTAGACACAACAGATCTGTAGTACCCTGACAAGGTCATTTATTTTGCCATTTTCTGTTCTCCATTATTGGTCCAGGAGAAAAACAAGGTGTGGAGTACAGAGAAACTCTGAGATGTAGAAGAGAGATATTTCCTCTTCTGTCCCAAAGTGTTTCATATTTTTGGAATATTGTCAAAATAATTTAACCATCCTTTTTTGGATCTTTCATCTTTCTACTGCATGTTTTTGATGGCTCTTGACATCTTTTCACAATAAAGTTGAAAATAAATATGGATAATATAGAGAAATTAATTTTTATTTAGAGAGTATAATTAAAATCCAGGATAAAAAGTCTTTCAACATGTAAAATTTTCTTAAATTTTAAACAAGTAGTCTTGACAGCACTCATCTTTAGTGTTTGTCGTGTGTTTGTCTGTCCCAGTAGACTGCAAGTTTCGTAAAGATGAAAGCAGTTTATCTTACTCACCTTATCGCCAGCACTCAGCACAGTGCCTAAAACAGAGACACCTTGTATGTGTTTATGTGTGCGTGTGTGTATATTACACACACACATATATACACACACACATTTGTTCTTTAAATGAATTTTTTTCTGGTATCAAATTGGGCTGAAGGAAAACATTATAGGATCTTTGAAGTGAAAATTCTCTTATCCACCAAAGGAAAACAATGATGCTCAGCAAAAGAATATGGCAGACACCATTAAGAGCATTTTTTACAACTGGCAGTAATAGCTCTCAAGAATCACCCGGGCAGATCTAAGACATTAAACTGTGATGTTGCAGCCCAGAAATACAGCTGGCCCTCAGACACTATGAAAAACAAGGCAATAGGGAATGGACCAGCACAGGCTAGGATTTGTTTTGTAGCTGTGGTCAGTATCTACAAAGAGTAGGGTTTTGTAGCCTTGCTCCTTGAATTTTATGTTTATAACTTATTTGTTTGTTTATTTATGGGAGTAAAAGTTTCAATTCCATCCATCCTCAAAGTTGGGATAAAGTTTTCATGAAAGAAGAGCCTGAATCTGGAGCAGAGGGTGTGGAACCTACATCCTTGGGGCCGCATGTGGTCTTCTGGATCCTTGAGTGTGGCCTTCTGACTGAGTCCAAATTTTACAGAACAAATCCTTTTAATAAAGGGATTTGGATTTGGTCGAGGGGCCGCACTGGGGCTCTGGAGGCTCACATGTGGCCTCGAGACTGCAGTTCCCCACCCCATGGTCTTTTGTTCTTTCTTTTTTTGTGTATATTGTAGACCCTTGGCTGCTGGGTACTGTTGAAACCCTAAATTACTTGTGGGGGAGTTGAACGATTTCTACCTTAACCTTATGTTGCTATAGCATTTTGCATAATATATGTAATTTTTAGTGAAAGCTTTTCATAAATCTGAACACTCTACAGGTATTCCGCCTACACGGCCATCTAATTTCATACCCCTGATGGATTTCCCTACAATGTTGCTAGGAGACCAAGACACACTTAACAAAGGAGGCAGAGTGAATCAACTCTGTAGATATCTGCTCCCCCAAATTCGCTTTCTTATGGCGAATGGGGCTTCATTAAACTGTTCTGTTTATGACAATGCAGGTAAGTGAGTAAACTGCTGAGCACGCTGAGATAGGGGTGCAGTTTTCCTCTCAGCAAGATCATCAACTTGCTCTTCTCCCTATTTTATGATCCGAAAGGTGGAACAGGGATATGAGGTTTTATTTCTTCATGGGCCAAAGGTTTGTGTTCTGCTGCTGTTCTACTCCATTTTAGAACTACAGATAAGACAGAATCAGTGTAAGAGTCAAGAAATGTTGGAAAATAGGTTTCTCTCAATATTTTCCAAAATTTACCCCTAAGTTTTTTCATTTAGTAACTTTTTGGGAGTACATTGTTAGCCACAATATGCCAAGATTCTCTACTGATGTTGTAATTTATATTCTAAGATGGCAATCCAATTAGCAAAAATCATATTAGCAATTTTTACATTTAAAAAATTTTAGAAGCTTTTGGTAATGGATCTTATTTCTCATCAAATGAAACTCCGGGGAAGGTCAATGAGATACCAGTGCAGAAATCCTTTTGTGGTCAGATGCAAATAGAAGCTGCCTTTATGACCATTGTTATGGACAGAATATTTGTGTCCCCCTTTTTAGATTCATATGTTGAGGCCTTAACCCCCAACGTGATGGTATTCGGAGATGAGGCCTTTAGGGTTAGATGAGGTCACAAGAATGGAGTCTCCATGATGGGATTAGTGCCCTTATAAGAAGAGACTAGAGATACTATGCTCATGCTTTCTGCCTCTTTCTATCTTTCTGTCTCAGTCACTCTCTCTGTGTCTGTGTCTCTGTCTTTCTCTGTCTCTCTGTCTCTCTTTTGCTAGACACTGCAAGAAGACAGCTGTCTGAAAGCCAGGAAGAGAGCCCTCACCAGGAACCAAATTGGATGGCACCTTGATCTTGTACTGCCCAGTTTCCAGAACTGTGAAGGCTGTATAAAAACACAGGGCTGTATAAAAGAGCAAGGGAAAGTGTTCTAACCCTGGAATCCAAATTTGAAAGAAGGAATATGGATCCTATGGAGGTGGGGAAGGGAAAAAACTACTGGTCTTCCTTCTGTTCTGGGGCTTTTCTGGGCCATGTTTCATAACAAGGTAAATGGGAAGGAAACTGCGGGCAACTCCTGTTCTCAAGGGCTTAGCAGAAAAAAGTCAATAGAGAAAATAAAATACACCAGTGGAATCAAATTAATCGAGAAATTTAGTACGAGAGCAAGGAAAGTCATACCTCCTAATTTCATTTGTTTTTGTTTTCCTTCCCTTTAAGGCAAGTGAAATAAGGAATAGATTTCCCCCTTAAAATCGTAGGAATTTATTACACTTTGTATGTGCGTATCAAAATGTCACAGGTACCTTATAAATATGTGTAATAATTATGTATCAATAAAAAAGAAATTCACTATAAAAAAGGTGTTTTATTATAGTAGCCAAAGCTGAGTAAGACAACCATAAACATGGAACCACTGAGAGACTGGACAGCCCATGTTCCAGAAAGAAGTACTTGATCCAGAAAAAGTGGACAGCTCCTGAGACCCTAATCTGGCAAAATATCGCTGGGCTCTTCTTCTCTGAAGAAACTGCCTTTTCTAGTCTGAGCCTTCTGCTGCTTATTCTCCCCAGTCTCTCTTCCTTCTTGACGGTCACCTTTCGCGTATGTTCCCTCTATACTTCAGCAGTCCCTTTTGCCTGAAACTCTTTCTATTTGTTTAACTACCATGGACCTTTCTGATGTCAGCTTGCTTGTCTCTTGCTGGGGCCATGCTTGTTGAATGAATAATTGAGACACATAGTACTTTATTCTCTAGCATTTTATCTCTCTGGTTTTGTCTTATTCTTCACCTGTCCCTCTCTACTTTGCATCCATCGTTCTAGGTAACTTCTAGGATTTTCGTTTTGTTTCCTTTCCTTCTCCCAGATTCCTCAATCCTGAATTGATTGCCTGCTTTCAAAGCTCAGCTAATCCTGATGAGTGCCAAACCCAAATATTCAGGCTTCACCTCTCAGTCTAGCTCTACTTTCCTAAAGGGTCTTTCATAGAGTATAGTTGCACATATTGGATGAAAAAATAAAAATCCGAGTCAACTAGATTTGGTAAATGCAGCAGATAACAAGATAGATGTAAGATCTCTGCTTTTAAGGAGTTTAGAGTCTGAGAAAACTAGGTTTTGAAAGAGTGCACAAAAAGGAGTGAAGAAAGCATTTCTGGCAGTGTTCAATAGAACCCAAGGCCCAAAAGAGCATCGCGTGGTGGTTTTAAGGAATTAAAAAGAGTCCTTGCAGCTGAAATGTGGAACAATGAAGGAAAGAGGCCCCGATTCTGCAGGTTTGGGAATTGTTTAAGAGGCTTAGACTTTACTCTAAAGGCTGATGCAGTCAGGGAAGGTTTTAAACAGAAGAGTGAGATGTCACATTTGTGTTTTTCAAGATTATTCTAGCTGCAATGTAGAGGCATTGGAGGAGGGCAGAACATATGTGAAGGAGGCACTTTATATATTAATATTTACTGAATTGATCTTTTGTTTGGTTGAGATTTTGTTTGTGATTTTTATTTGGCTGATTTTTTTTTTTATTTCAGCATATTATGGAGGTACAGATGTTTAGGTTACGTATGTTGCCCTTGCCCCCTCCCCAAGTTCGAGTTTCAAATATGTCCATCCTTTGGGTGGTGCACATTGCACTCCTTGTATTTGGTTGATTTTTAAAAAGCAATTCTTAAGATATTTCCTTTAGTTTCTCATCTCCATTCCTCTAATATCCCTTTCTGAAAGTTTCCTTCTGCTGTGTTCTGTAGTTCCACTTACCTTTCAAGGACATTGTGGAAAAGCCCTTTTGGAAAACCTTTCTTGATTTTACCATTCACATATGATCTTGTGCTGTTTGCTGTCTTGTATTATTGTAGCACTTTATTGGTGTGGCCTTTCAGGCACTCATTGTAGATTGTAGGTATGGAATACCTATCATAGTGAAGACTCCTTTGAACCAGACAGAATTAGCTTCTGCTTTCTAACTGTGTGATTTAGGGCATATCACTTCAGCTCACAGAACTTCAGCTTATTTATATGCATAATGGAAGAAAAAACCTTTTTCTCATGATTATGGTAAGTAAGTGATAGGATTTATATAAAGAACCTAGCACAGTGTTTGAAATATAGTGGTTTCTTAGCAAGTTGGTTTCTTTCATGTTCTTCCACCTTGCCTTTTTTAATTATCTAGAGAAGGAGATCTGTTTTTCAGCCGTGCATCAGTTTCAGAGCTTTGCCAACAATAGCAAATAAATAATTGATAAACTAAATGGAAGTTATCTCATACACACACTCTTGATAAAGTAAGTTGGTTCATCCAGTGGAACAGTGGTATAATGCATAATTAGTAATGTTCTCTTATCCTATTGTGTTAGATATGGTTTTGCCCACATGGGTTGCTCATAAAATTTCTTTTTAGTGAGTCTGGAATAGCACCAGTAATTAAGATTTTAGATTTTTTTAATGCCCTAATTTTGTATTCTTCAGACAGTAATTCATTATTCTAGAGGCTGGTCTGATTTTCTTTAATATTTACTCTCTTTAGATTTTGGACATTTAACCCGCATTTTGCAGGCTCTTCATAGTTTCTGAGATGTTCCAGGTGCACCGTGAATGTGAGTTTCAAAGCATAAGCTTTTCTCTGTGTCACCCCCAATCATGTTTACTAGTCTCTCTTTGTACTCCCAAGTAATTAATATAATAAAATTATAAAGCAAGATGAATAATTATGTGATGAGTGATAAATACATAATTTTCTTCGGTGTGTAAGTAAGTGGACTTCGACAGCTTTCAAATGGGAACTAAGTGAAAGATTACATGATTACGTGTAACATTGTGATCACTGAATTGTATTAATAACTTTTAAATTATATTTGACTTAAATGTGATTTAAACATTTAAGTTGAAATATTTAAATAATCTGTAACCTTTAAATAATATCTAACTCATAGGCTGAGAAACATAGATTATTTCCCAGTAAGAAAATAAATAGCAATATATAGCACTCTTATGACATTCTTTAACAATCAGGATACAAAAAAAAAATCTGGCTTGTGAATTGGCTTAGAAGATTGACATTTAAACAATGATAAAAATTAGTGCAATAAAGTGTACAACTGATATAACGTCCTTCAATTGCCTAAAGAACAGTTTCCTAACTTTTTAAAATATTATTTCAATAGATTAAGGGAATGTGAGTGTTTTTTGATATATGGATTAATTGTATGATGCTGAAGTCAGGGCTTTTAGTATATTCATCACTAGAATAGTGTACATTGTACCTGACAGGTAAATTTTTATCCCTTATTCCCTCCCTCCCCCCTCCATTCTTATTTTCCAATGTCCATTACATCACTTTATGGTCGTCAATGCCCATCATTTTGCTCCCACTTACTAGTGAGAACATGTGGCCTTTGTATTAATATTTCCATTTCTTAATACTTCACTTAGGATAATAGTTTCCAGTTCCATTCAAGTTGCTGTAACAGACATTATTGCATTCCTTTGTATGGCTGAGTATTAGTACTCTGGGGTATGTGGATACCACATTTTCTTTATCCACTCATCCCTTGGTGGGCACTTAGGTTGGTTCCATTATCTTTGCTGTTGTGAATTGTGCTGAAATAAACTTAAGGTACAGGTGTTTTCTTTGTAAAATGATTTCATTTCCTTTGGGTAGATACCCAGTGGCGATATCGCTGGATCAAATGGCAGGTCTACTTTTAGTTCTTTGAGAAATCTCCATACTGCCTTCCATACAGGTTGTACTAATTTACAGTCCCATCTACAGTGTATAAGTCTTCCTTTTCCACTTCATCCCTGCCAACATATATTGCTTTTTGATTTTTTAATAATGGCCATTCTTATGTGGTAAGATGATATTTCACTGTGGTTTTAATTTGCATTTTCCTGATGATTAGTGGTGTTGAGCATTTTTTCATATGTTTATGGAATTTGCCAACATTTATGGCATCCCCAAAAAACCATCAGGTCTTCTGTAAAAATCAACTATCATTTAATTCTGGATATAGATAAATAAAAAAAAAGAAACATTAAAATTTTTTTTGTCTAGTTTACTGTAAATATTAAAAAATTAGATGGAAAAATATATCTAACTTTATTAATATTGGTTTGTAGTAACATATACTAATTTACATTAATGTTGCCTTAATGCCAAGATAATTATTTCAAATTCTGAGAGAAGACATTACTTTTCTTGAGCTAATATCTTTACGTAAGGAAAAGGAAACTCGCAAAATTGATATATCTCATTCATTTTCACGGAAGTCATTATTCCTGTAGAAATCATCAAGGTTTTTATCAGTTTTAAGTTATATATGGAGGTTAATGATGCTCAACTAAGGACTTCAGTCAGCGGAGATGATCAGGAGTTTTCCTGAAAATAGATATGCAGTGAGATTATTTATTCTTTAATTTTTCATCATTAGAAAAAATATGATATGAAGATATTCTGGCAATACATCATTTTCCCCTACACCAAATGGAAGACAAAAGTGATGAGAGGAAAAATTTCTTCTAAGGTATGAGCATGCCATGAATTCATATACATTTCTTTATTTATTGTGCCCAGAAATTATTTTCACATTACGTAACACAAGTCAAGTTGCAAACAGCTCAATATAAGACACATATCCAAATTCCTTCTGGGTTGTCATCATTAAATATTTTGACCAAGAATATGAGAGTAATGAAACAACTTTATTGGAAAACTTATGGAAGACATAGCAAGAATTTTGTAAAAGTAGTATCTATAAGGAAATATTGCTAAATTGAGTTATACAAAAATTAAGACTTTCTATTAATCCAAAAGACACTGGTCCCTGAAAAAGAAAGCCACAGAATGAAGAAATATAGAAAATCGACAAGAAAAATGAACAAGTACCTGAATAGGACCTTCACTAAAGAGAATATCCAAATGGCTAGTAAAAAATAAAATGGTGACCAACCTCATTATTCATTGGCAAACGCAACTTAAAGTTACGGTGTGTTATTACAACACCTTGAGGAGAAAATTAAATAGACTGAGTACTCAGTGTTGGCAAGAGTGCAGGGCAACAGTACACTGCTAGTGAGAAGGCAGATATTGGAAGGTTCTGGTTCAAGATGACTGACTACAGCATACACTCACCCTATCCAAAAAGAACTAAAATCATGGACGGACAATCATACCTGTAAGAGAACATCTAGGATAGAACAGTAGAATCCAATGGAGAAATCATGGGAAATACCTGAGACACAGAAGATGCAAGCAAGCGGTCAACTCTGCTGAGATCAGCAGAGAGCCCCACAAGGCTCAGTGTTGTGGGGAAATTGTAAGTGAGAGTACTTTTGGAATCCATATCCCTGCCTCAGACTGCTGTAATCCAAACCCACACGAACACTGAACTAGCATGGGTAGTGATGTAGAGACACTGCAAGCGCATTGCACCAGGCAGGGACTGGGTTTACTCAACCACTCCCCTTCAAGACCTGAGCAACAGCAGCAGGGCACCATTTTGGGAGCATGACCATCATGGAACTGCATCCTGCCCTGGGAAACACAACCCCTGTATTTCCACATCCTGGGAGTGCCTATTGACGTTCCCCAGTGTCTACTCAGAGGGCTTCAGTGGCACAGTGCTGGCTGGACCCAAAGAAGCTGCAGGGTCCCCAGTCTCTAGTCCACAGGAGAGTATTATTCCCTGGGGAAACAATGGTACAGCACACCAACAAGTCATCTCCTGGGAGAAAGGAAAGCCGAGCTCACTCTTTCCATAGCCCAAGAGCTTTCTGTCTGGGGCTGTGAGAAGTGACCCCACCTCTAGCAGCACCACAAACTCTGGACTTGGTTTTGCAAGTGAAGAGTGAAATCCCTTCCCGCCAGCAGAGCAGCCTCTGTGCTCAGACTCATGCATAGGAAATGGGAGCCTTCCTCCCCTTCAACACACTTAGTCCTGCTGCCACCAGAGGCTGGGACTAGCTAGCTAGAGGACTACCTATCTGGGGTAGTGAGTGGTAACTGCATCCCCACTGGCAGTGTAGCTTCTGTCCAAGGCTCGTGCACAAAGACAGGGTCCCTCCGCTCCTGAGTGTGATGTGGTGCCACTGCTTCCACAGAGAGCAGGAAAGCCTGAGAAAAGCAAGCCTTGGATTACCGGGGGCAAGTCCACACCAACACTGCTACTGCCACCACCCATACCGTGCCCCAAAACAACTCACATGTCCAACCCACTTCTGCCAGTACAGACCTGTGAGCAAGCCACCTGGAGGCTCAAGAATTGGTCGGCTGGTAATTGCCAACACAGGTGCTAGCATACACTGCCCGGGGACACAAGATATGTACACTCAGTCCACAGCTGTGGACTGAAGACAGGTCCCCCTGCATTCCCAGTCCCTAGCACAACTTCACCACAGCCCCAGTAATAACTATACCCTAACCTTCTGAGAAAAATTACAGAAAGCACTAATGATGTTTCCAGTAAAAGAAATCATACAGAGACCACACTACTGCATGCACACAAAAACAAGGCCAAAGTGCCCTACCTAACCAACAATACAGATATATCTGCAGGAGAAAGTCCTTCTGTACAAAAGTAAATTCAAAAATAGGAAGAAGCAACTGTTACACCAGATGCACAGCAATCAATGTAAGGACATAGAAACATGAAAAAGAAAGGAAACATGACACCTCTAAAGGAACACGGTAATTCTCCAGCAATACATCCTTTAAAAAAAAGTCTTTGAAATTCTAGATAAAGAATTCAAACTATTGATTTCTTTTATGTCAAAATATGATGGGGGTACAAATGTTTCTGGCTACATGAATCACTTTTGTAATGCTTGAGTCATGGCTATAAGTGTACCCATCAGCCAGATAGTGATCATTGTACCCGTTAAGTGGGTTTTTGCCCATCCTCTCAACCCTGCTTTATTTCTACTGAGTTTTACTTCCCTCTGTGCACATATGTGTGCATCTGTTAGTTCTGATTTAGTAGTGAGTATATGTGGTGTTTGTTTTTCCATTCTTGGGATACTTACGATAATCATCTCCAGTTCCATCCAAATTGTTTAAAAGGCCTTAATTCATCCTTTTTTATGGATGAGTAGTACTCCACGGTGTACATACACCACATTTTCTTAATCCACTCAGGAATCGATGGGCTCTTGGATTGATTCCACATCTTTGCAATTGTGAATTGTGCTGTAATAAACATTCGAATGCAGGTGTCTTTTTGATAAAATGACTTCTTTTCCTTTGGGTAAATACCTAGCAGTGGGGTTGCTGGATTGAATAGTAGGTGTACTTTTAGTTCTTTGAGGAATCTCCATATTGTTTTCCATAGTTGTACTAATCTGCAGTCCCACCAACAGTGTATAAGCTTTTGTTCTCTCTGCATCCATGCCAGCATCTATTGTTTTTGGAATTTTTTTTTTTTTTTTTTTGAGACAGAGTCTCACTCTGTTGCCTGGGCTAGAGTGCTTTGGCATCAGCCTAGCTCACAGCAACCTCAAACTCCTGGCTCAAGCGATCCTTCTGCCTCAGACTCCTGAGTAGCTGGGACTACAGGCATGAACCACCATGTCCAGCTAATTTTTTCTATATATTTTTAGTTGTCCGATTAATTTCTTTGTATTTTTAGTAGAGACGGGGTCTCGCTCTTGCTCAGGCTGGTTTCAAACTCCTATGCTCAAACAATCCGCCCGCCTTGGCCTCCCAGAGTGGAATTTTTAATAAAATCCATTCTTACTGGAATAAGTTGATATCTCATTCTGGTTTTAATTTGCATTACCCTGATGATTAGTGATGTTGAACATTTTTTCGTATATTTATTGGTCATTTGTCTATCTCCTTTTGAAAAACTTTTGTTCATGCCTTTTTCCCACTTTTTAATGTTTTTTTTTTCTTCCTGATTTGCTTGAAGTGTAGATTCTGGTTATAAACTTGTTATTGGATTCATAGCTTGTGAGTATTTTCTCTGATTCTGTAGGTTGTCTGTTTCCTCTGTTGATTATTTTCTTATCTGTGCAGAAGCATTTAATTTAATTCAGTTTCAGTTATTTATTTTTGTTGTTGCAAAAATAAATTGTTGCAATTGCCATTGGGGTCTTATTCATAAATTATTTTCCTAGGCTGATATCTAGAAGAGTTTTTTCTGTTTTTTTTTCTAGAATTTTTATGGTTTCATGCATTACATTTGAGCCTTTTATCCATAGTGAATTACCTTTTGTAAGTGGTGAGAGATATGGATCTTGTTTCATTCTTCTACTTGTGGCTATCCAATTTTCCCAGCATCATTTATTGAATAGAGCTCTTTTGTTGTCTGCTTCGTCATGGATTAATTGGCTGTATGTGGATCATCTTATGTCTGGGTTCTCTGTTCTGTTCCATTGGTCTATGTCTCTATTTTTCTCCCAATACCATGCTGTTGTAGTTACTATAGCCTTGTAATATAGTTTGAAATCTGGTGATGTGAAGCCACTAGATTTGTTACTTTTCCTTAAGATTGCTTTAGATGTTTGTGTTCTTTTCTGGTTCCTAAAAAAGTATACAATTATTTTTTTAGATGTGTGAAATATGACATAGGTATTTTGATGGGGATTGCACTGAATCTGTAAATTACTTTGGGTTGTATGGGCATTTTAAAAATGTTGATTCTACCAAGCCATAAGCATGATATGTTTTTCAGTTTGTTTGTGTTCTCTGTGATTTTTTTCCTCAGTGTTTCATAGTTCTCTTTATAGAGAACGTTCACTTCATTTGTTAAGTATATTCCTAGGTATTTTATTTTCGTTGCAGCTTGTTGTGAATGGTATTGAGTCTTTCATTTGACCCTCAGCTTGACTATTATTGGTGTATAGGAATGCTACTGATTTGTGTACATTGATTTTGTAACCTGAGACTTTGCTGAATTTATTTGACAATTCCAGGAGTCTTTTGGTGGGGTCTTCGGGGTTTTCTAGATATAAGATCATATTGTCAACAAAAAGTGATGGTTCGACCTCCTCTTCCCCAATTTGGATACATTTTATTTCTTTCTCTTGACTGATTGTTCTGGCTAGGACTTCCAACACTATGATGACAGAGGTGGTGACAGTCAGCAACTTTGTCTTGTTCCAGTTCTTACTGGGACTGCTTCCAACTTTTCCTCATTCAGTATAATGTTGGCTATTGGTTTGTCATATATATGGCTTTCGATTTTGAGGTACATTCCTTCTATGCAGAGTGTGTTGAGGGATTTTATCATGAAAGGGTGCCAAATTTTGTCAAATACTTTTTCTGCATCTATTGAGATGATCATCTGGTCTTCGTTTTTGCTTCTGTTTATGTGGCGAATCACATTTATTGATTTCTGTATGTTGAATTATCCTTTCATCTCTGGGATTAAGCCCACTTGGTCATTGTGGATTACATTTTTTTATGTGCTGTTGAATTCAGTCTGCTAGTACTTTATTGAGGATTTTTGCATCTATATTCATAAGGAATATTGGTCTATAATTTTCTTTCTTTGTTGTGTTATTTCATTTTTTTGACATCAAAGTGATATTGGCTTCATAGAATGAGTTGTGGAGGATTCCCTTCTTGATGTTATGGAATATTTACTGCAGTATGGGTACCAGATCTTTCTTGTATGTTTGGTAAAATTTGGCTGTATGTCCATCTGGTGTGGTGCTTTTTTTGTTGTCGGAATATTATTAATACTGCTACAATCTCAGTATTCATTATTGGTCTATTCAAGAGTTGTACTTCTTCTGGATTGAGACTTGGGAGGTTGTGTGTTTCCAGGAATTTGTCCATTTTCTCTATGTTTTTGATTTTCTGTGTGTAAAGATTTTGATAGTATTTACAGATGATATTTTCTGTTTCTGGGGTATCAATTGTAATGTCTCTTTTTTCTTTCTGATTAAGCATATTTGGATTCTCTCTCTTCTATTCCTGGTTAATATAACAAGATGTTTATCAATTTTGTTTATCTTTTCAAAGAACCGTTTGTTTCATCGATCCATTCTATTGTTTTTTTTTGTTTTCCATTTCATTTACTTCTGCTCTGACCTTGATTATTTCTTCTCTTCTATTGGCTTTGGGTTAGGTTTGCTTTTCCTTTTCTAGTTCCATGAGATGCGTCATTAGATTGTTAATTTATGATCTTTATGTCTTTTTGATGTGGGCATTTAAGGCTATAAATTTTCCCTTTAGGACTGTTTTTGCTGAATCCCCTAGATTTTGATAGCTTGTATCCCCTTTGTCCTTCCCTTCAAGGAATCTTTTTATTTCCATCATAATTCCATTATTGACTCAATAATCATTCAGCAGTAGGATGTTTAATTTCCATGACGTTGTGTAGATTGACTGTTTCTCTTGGAATTGATTTCTAGTTTTATTCCATGGTAGTCTGAGAAGATACATGGTATGATTTCTATTTTTTTTTTTTTTTTTACTTTGTTGAGACATCTTTTGAGGGCCAGCAATATCATCAGTCTTGGAGAATGTTCCATGTGCTGATGAGAAGAATGTACATCCAGTAGTTTTTGGGTAAAATGTTCTGTAATTATCTGTTAAGTTTATTTATTCTAGACTGCCATTTAAGTACAACGTTTCTTTTTTTATTTTCTGCTTGGATGACCTGTCCAGTTCTGCCAGTGGGTATTGAAGTTTCCAGAACTTACAATTCTGTTGTTTATCTCTTTGCTTAATTCTAGTGTAATTTGCTTTATGTAACTGGCTGTTCCTTTGTTAGATACATAAATATTTAAAATTGTTATATCTTCTTGTTGAATTTCTTCCTTTACCATTATATAATGACCGTCTTTGTCTTTCTTTACTATTTTTTATTTAAAGTCAATTATATCTGATATGAGAATGGCTACACCTGCTTTCTTTTGATTTACGTTTGCATGAAATATTTTTTTCCATCCCTTCACTTTGAGTCTGTATGACTACTTGTAAGTTAGATGTGTTTTTCAGAGACAGCAGATAATTGGGTTGTAATGTTTCTTCCATTCAGCCAGCCTATGTCTCTTGAATGGGGCATTCATATCATTCATATTGATTGATAAAATTGGTATGTGAGATGCTGTTCTTTTCATTCCATTGGGTAGTACTTTATTACTTTGTTTTATCTCTTGTGCTATTGTTTTATATGAGCTCTGAACTTTAGCTTTTGAATGGTTTTACACTGGTGAGTGTCTATTGTACTGATCCATGCATAATGCAGTTCCGAGTATTTTATGCAGGGCAGGTCTTATCTTGACAGATTCCCTCAGTGTTGGCTTGTCTGTGAAAATTTGTATTTCTCTTTCAGATATTAAACGTGGTTTTTCAGGATACAAAATTCTTGGCTAGCTGTTGTTCTGTTTAAGATGACTAAAGATGGGGCCCCAAACCCTTCTGGCTTGTAAGGTCTCTGTTGAGAAGTCTGGAGTTAGACTGATGGATTTTCCTTTATAAGTTTTCACCTCACTGCTCACAGGAGCTCCTCCTTTGTGTTGACTTCAGCCAGCCTGATGACTATGTGTCTTGGTGATTGTGTCTTTGCAATGACACTCCCAGGTAGTTCATTGAGCTTCTGAAAAGTTCAATGGATGTCTAAATCTCTAGCAAGACTGGGGAAATTTCCTCCATTATTCCCTCAAATACTTTTTCAGCTCTTGTGCATTTTCTTCTCTACCCTTAGGGAAGCCTGTGATTCTTATATTTGTCCATTTTACATAATTCCATATTTCTTGTTCATTCCTCTTAATTCTTTGTTCTTTATTTTTGACTGAGTTAAATCAAAAGAGTTGTCTTCAAGCTCTGAGATTTTTTCTACTGCTTAGTCTAGTCTACCTTTAAAACCTTCTACTGTGTTTTGTATTTTCTTAAATGAATTTTTCATTTCCAGAAATTCTTCTTTTTTATTATTTAAGAGTGTTATAGGGGTATAAATATTTTGGTTACTTGAATTGCTTTTGTGCCATTTGAGTCAAAGTTATAAGTGTGCACATCACCAAGATAGCATGCATCGTATCTGTCGGATGGGAATTTTCCCATTCCCTCCTTCCCCCTCACATTTGCTTGGTTTCCATTGAGTTTTACTACTATAGGTGTACATGAGTGTTGAGTGATTAGTTCTAATTTAATAGTGAGTATATGTGGTGTTTGTTTTTTCATTCTTGCAATACTTCACTTAGAATAATGGTCTCCAGTTTCACCCAGGTTGTTACAAACGGTATTAGTTCACCACTATTTTTATGGCTCAGTAGTGCTCCATGGTATACATATACCATATTTTATTAATCCACTCATGCATGTATTGATGGGCACTTGGGTTGTTTCCACATCTTTCCAATTGTGAATTGTGCTACTACAAACATTCAAGTATAAGTGTCCTTTTTATAAAATGTCTTTTTTCTTTTGGGTAAATGCCCAGTAGTGGGAATGCTGGTAAGTCTACTTTTAGTTCTCTGATGTATCTTCACACTACTTTCCATAGAGGTTGTATAGTTTGCACTATCACCAACTGTGTGTCAGTGTTTCAACTCCACTTCTGTTGTTCTGTGACTTTTGGATAAAAGCCGTTTGGTTTTTTGTTTGTTTGTTTGTTTGTTTTTTAAAATATGTTGACCTCTTTAGTGAATTTTTCATTTATTTCCTGAATTGTTTTTATGGTTACTTTGAGTTGGTTTTCCATTTTATCTTGGATTTCCTTGAGCTTCCTTACAATCCATATTTGGAATTCTTTATCTGTCATTTATATATTTTAATTTTGGTTGGTATCCATTGATAAGAGTGCTGGTGTTTTCCTTTGAGGGTGTCCTTTTGTTCTGGTTTTTCATGCTTGGGAAGTTCTTGCACTGCTTCCTTCTCATCTGGAGCTGCTCTCACTTCTTATTTTTGTATTTTCTTTTGTTTAGACTGGGCTGTTTTCCCCCCTTCACTTGTAAGGATGTATCTCTAGTATATGTTTGGAAAGAATCTATGGTTTTGTTTGTGGGTGCTTTGATGGTGGTGTAGGTTTCACATGTATGCCTTGGTTATAGATATCCTTAGGATAGTGGTTTTCTCTGTTACTAGTTATTTGTAGGCTGTAGCAGTGGTGAGCTATGTGTGTGGGCAGATTCCCTATCTCTCTCTGATGAGAGAGGATGGAGTTCTTTGAAATCCTTTCTCTTTCTCCAGCCTTGTGGTCTTCTTAACAGTGTGAATTATATTGGCATGCCCAGTTTAATCTCTGAGACAGTAGATTGTGCTTGTGGGTAAGAATCAACAACATCCTGTAATATTGAGTCAGTAAATGTTGTAAATGGCTGTGCAAATTGACCTCCCTGTCAGTAGATCTTTCTTGTCAGAAGGAACAAGCTGTAGTGTTGTTTTGGGGACTTGTGATAATCTCTAGCCACCCAGGAGATGCGTTCAAATGTCACAGGTGTTGGGTGGGTCCTGGAACTTCCAGGTGAATCCTTATTCTCCACCAAAGTAGAGGCAGGACAGGGAGAGAGGTTGCATGGGGCTGGTTGGGGTAAGCCTGCCCTCAGGTTCCACAAAAGCTGATAAGGTAGCTGTATTGGCAGGGATCAAAGGTCCACTCCCAGTTCTTCTGGGGAAAGCTGCCAGGGAGGGGCTAAAGTGGCCCAATCAAGTCAGAAAATCTGCTTGTTGGGGAGGGGCCATCAGAGATTACAATCTGGCTGTCTGTAGTGGGTTTCACTCTTCTCACCCCTCTCCTGCTCCACAGTCTCCCTCTGGCATCTGCCAGCAAGCAGAAGCTCAAACTAGCTGAGCTCCCCCATGATGGTGTGGTGGGCTGTAGTTTCCCAGTCCAGGATCCTACCCTGGGCTGAGAGCATGGCCCTCCTGTGTTAGGAAGATTGCTCCATGAATGTGCTGTGGCTGGGACCCACACTGCAGTGTCTTTTCAGTTCTGTCCACATGGGCTCCCTTGCCTCTTGAGATTATTTCATAAATCTGCCCTCCATGACCCCAGGCAACACAATCGTGTCCTGGGGGTACAGGATCTGGCCTGTGGGCCTGGCCCTGGGTCCTCAAAGACCAATCCCTGACTGTGCCAGGGAGAAGTTGCTGGTCTCAAGTTGCCTACTGGGTGCTCACGCAGGTTTGATGTCCCTCTGCTCTGTGGTTTGTGCTGCTCTGGTGGAGTATCTGATCAAGCAGCATGCGTGAGGGTTGGTGAGCAGAGAGCTCACAGTCCAAGCACCCCTTAGTCTGCTGCAGGTCTTTAAGAGAAAAAGTTTGAGTCCCATTCTTTGTGGAAGCCTCAGTGTGATGGGGAAGCAATAGAGGGGAAACAGCCACTCCTGAGAGCCCTAGCTCAATCATCTCTCTTGGCAGCTGCAGGTGGAGGGAGGTGAAGGGGAGGAAATGAGTCTGAATGGGGAAATGATAGCACTCTTGTCATTTCTGCACCTCTCTTCACAAGACAGGCTATCCAGAATATCCAGGCTCTGGCATTGTGCAGATCCCTCAGGACCCACTGGCCCTTGTTGCTCTCACAGTCTGGGCCAGAGTTGGGAAATGTTTGTGTGGGAATGAATGAGATGAAAACTGAGGGGCTGGAGCCCACTGGGGAGGACAAAGACACACTGTGATTGGAGAAGCAATATGGAGCCTGCTGTCTTGGCTTAGGTCTATGATGATGGAACGCGACCCCAAGGGGGCTGACAATTTGGCGCTTTGTCCTCCTAGTTTCCTGGTGGCAGCAGCTTTTTGGCTCATGAGTGCAAAAAGGCTTTCCAGCAGGTCAGGAGCATGCTGACTGCCAGAGATGCGTGAGAGGGAGAAATAAACCACTCCACTTACTCCTTTTGCTGGACTCCAAGCATCTTAGGGGTTGATCTTTACTGATATTTTGCTCCTGCTTGTTCTGCTCTGCAACTTCTTCCCGTGGAATCTCTGGTAGGTTCTGGCCCTTTTCCCTTGGAATTACACCCAATATATGTTTGTTTGTTTTTTCTTTTTTATCTAAAACGTTTTCTTCTTTCTGAGACAATATGATAGCTGATATCTTTGGTCAGTTGTCTTGTCTCCTCTCCCAAACAATTGATTTTGAAGAACCTCAGTGAGATACAAGAGAATTCTGAAAAACAATACAAAAAGTGAGAAAAAAAATTCGGGATATGTATGAGAAATGTACCGAAAAGAGAGATATTTTTAAAAAGAAGCAAATAGAAATTTAGGAACTGAAGTATTTATTGAAGGAAATGCAAAATACATTTGAAAGCTTCAAGAATAGACTAGATCAGGCAGAACACCAATATGCTCAGCAAAAGATAAATATACGAATGTTCCTAGAAGCACTATTTTTAATCGCTCTAATGGAAGTAAATTAAATATCCATTAAGAATAGAATGGATAAATAGTGGTATATTCATACTATAGAATATTATACAATGACAATAAGTGAACTAAAACAGTATACTGTTATATGGATAATCTAACAAACATAATTTTGAGTGAAAATAGTCAAATGCAAGAGAGTACATATTTTTATTTCATTTACATATAAACAAAGCTAATCTTTGATGTTAATATTCAAGATAGTAGGTATCTATGGGAAGCTTGTGTCTGGAAGTGGGAAAGAGGAGATGTTCTGAAATGCTGGTAATTATGTGTTTCTTAATCTTGGTAGTAGTAACATAGAGTGTCTAATTTTTATAAATTTGTCAAACTGTATGCTTATGATTTGTGCACATTTTTGTTTGTATGTGATACTTCAATGACATATTTACATGAAATAAAATTGATGACAAGGCTTAAAAAGCCACTGTGGTAGAATTACCTGCCTTTAATAGTGTAAGCATTAATGACTGACCCATTTCCAGAACTTAGTTGGCATAATTGTTAGCACCAATGTGTGGACAAAGAAACAAACAAAATAGAGTTATAAGAGGGGTTGTTGCTTTTAAACAGATATGAAAAAAATCACGAAGTGAATAAGAACCAATAAAAATATTTCAATATTTTTTCAATATTTCAATATTCCAATTCTATGCAGATTTTGCAGCTATGCTAAGAAGAAATGAGTTAAGTAATATCTGAATGGGAAAGAAATCATATCTTCCTGTTTGGAGTTCCAAGACCAATCTAAACAATTTGGAGTTTGGGAAATTTGAAATTACTTATAGCAAAGACTTTGGGGTATTTAATAACCTAAAAATATTTTGGCAAACTTTAAATGTTAAGAAAAATATAGAAAGATGTTTGTGGCAAAATGAACTTGTGGGTGCTTTACTCAATAAAAAAATAAAAGAAATAATAATAGCTATTTTAATTTGAAAATTTATTTTTACTTTATACCAGCAAACTGTATCATCTCTAGAGACTATGATAATTTCAAAATGATACATCTCTTGCTTTTATATAATTATGCTACATTTTTATTGTAATGTCTACCCATAATATGATTTCTGTCCTATCCAAATTAATACAAAATTCTAAAATTCCTTCATTCCGATAAAAACAGACACATTAATCAATGGAATAGGAATGAGAGACCAGACATAAAACCATACATCCATAGACAATTGATTTTCGACAAAGGTACCAAAAACACGCAATGGAGAAAGCACAGCCTCTTTAATAAATGGTATTGGGAAAACTGGATATTCACATGTAGAAGAATGAAAATGGACTCTTATCTCACCCCTTATACAAGAATCAACTCAAAACAAAGACTTAAAGGTAAGACCTGAGACTGTAAAACTACTAGAAGAAAATACATGGGAAAAGCTCTACAACATTTGTCTGGGCAATGATTTCTTGGATATAACCTCAAAAAAACAGGCAACAAAAGCAAAAATAAATTGTATTGCATCAAACTAAAAAGCTTCTGCATAGCAAAGGAAACAATAGAGTGAACAGACAACCCACAGACTGGAGAAAATATCTGCAGATCATTATAACAGACAATGTGCTAACATCCAAAATATACAAGGAACTCAAATTACTCAATAACAAGAAAACAAATAACCCTATTTAAAAAATTGGCAAAGGATCTAAGTACACATTTCTCAAAAGAAGACATACAAATGGCCAATAGACACATGAAAAAATGCTCAACATCTCTATTCATCAAAGAAGTGCAAATTAAAACCACAATGAGATATCACATCATATCTATTAGATAGGCTATTACCAAAAAGGTGAAATATAAGAAGTGTTGATGAGGATGTAAAAAAAAGTGAACCCTTGTACACTGTTGGTGATACTGTAAAGTAGAATAGCCATTTTGGAAAATGGTGAAGGTTCTTCGGAAAACTCAAAATAGAATTACCTAATGATCCACTTCTGGGAATATATCCAAAGAAATTGAAATCGGTATGTCAAAGAGATGTCTGCACTCCATGTTCATTGTAGCATTATTCACAGTAGCCAAGATATGGGAACAATCAAAGTGCCTGTCAATGAATGAACGAGTTAAAAATGTGGTATATATACACAATGAAATACTACTATTCAGCCTTAAAAAATCAGGGAATTCTGTCATTTGCAACAACCTAGGTGAACCTAGAAGACATTATATTAAGTGAAATACGACAAGCACAGAAAGACAAATACAGTATGACCCCATTTATATGTGCCATCTAAAACAGTGGAACTCATAGAAGGAGAGAGTAGAATGGTGGCTCCCAGTGGCTGCGGGAGCAGAGGCAGACAAGGAAAGGGGAGAAGTTGACCAAAGTGTACAAAGTTTCAATTAGAAGGGTAAGTTCTGGTGGCATATGGCAGAGTATGGTAACTAGAGTTAATAATGGTGTATTTTATATTTCAAAATAGCTAAAAAAGAGGATTTGAAATGTTTTCACCACAAAGAAACAGTAAATATTTGAGATCATGGATATGTTAATCAGCCTGATTTAATCATTTCACAATGTATCCACGTATTAAAACATTACACCAAAAATATAGACAATTATTATTTGTCAACTAAAAATAAAACTTTTTAAAAAAGAAAAAAAATGTAAAATTCTTTCATTCCGTATTACACTTTCCATATGTAATGCTGTCTTAAAATCAGTTTGTTTCTTCCACTAAAATAGAATCATCTTTATTGTTTCTTAGTAATTTGATTGAAATTTTCTTTAAATGAATCCTTTCAAGCTATGCAAATCCAAGTCTTTTCTCAGGATCTGAGCCTTGAGCAAGTATTTGAGAGTATGCTAAGTGAATTTGTGCACCGCTGGTGCTCTAGAACAGAACCCCTGGATATTGTAGTCCCTGAACAAATAATTGTTGAGTGGAATATTACCAACTTCTAATACGACCACTGTCTCCTTTCTTCCATATAGCCCATTTTACCATATTTCTTGTTGGTAGTAGTGACCTGTCCCCATGTCCTCCCTCAGTCTTTGACTTCCTTCTCACCATTCTTTTGAAATCTGGGAAATTAGCATCAATACTCCCCTTCTCTCACCCTAAACATATCTGAAAGCTTCAAGAAATAGATTTGGAGTCACTACAAAATAGCCGGAGCCACTGTCTAGAATTAGTCCTCCATCTCTCTTGCATGAGACAAGCTAGGGTTTTAAAATAGAAAATATGAATTTAGATCTCCTTTATCTAATGCAATTTCCGTCATCCAGTGTCTACCTGGATATATTCAGCAGTTGGGGAATCTACTTCCCAAAACGGTTCACCCCATTGTGGGCTAGTACTATTACCAACGCTCTTCAGCCTTCTGAGGTAATAGCAACAGTATATTTACACAGAAATCCTTCAGATACCTTAAAGGAGCTATATTTTCTCTCCAAAGCCTTATCTTTAGTCTTTTTTTAAGCTATTCATTTTATGACATGATTCCAAACAATTTCCTGTTTTGCATCTTCTCTTCTAGAGCAAATCTAGGTCAGTGTCTTTCTTAAAATAACATGCCCCAAATTAAATATAATACCCATATGTGGTCTACCCTATACAGGATACCGTGGTTGAGTCTGCCCCATGACCTGGATTCTAAACTATTTTTTTTTTTTCCAACTGTAGCTCAAATTGTCATTAGCTCAGCACTGCACTTTACCGTTAGCTGACTTTGGTGACTTTGAGTGTGGTAGTCCTCTTTTCTGGTAGATTCCACCTTTTAAACCACTCCTGTTGTATCTCCTTTGCCAGGGAAATTTCCTTTTGCTTTGTGGGATAGCTTAAACGTATTCTTCCTCCACGCTTGTCTCTGTTTTTCTTCTGTTTCTTAATAACTTTACAAAGGTAACTGCCTCTACTCCTTGAGATTCTTTTTTCTATCCTATTCTTTTTTCAGCTTTCCTCTATCTCTGCCTGTAGGAAAGTTCTGTTTGTTGAAGCCTTAGCAACAATTCAAAAGGACAAACTAAAGTAGTTATTTTTCTCCAAATCCCACTCTCAGTTAGCAGCAGGGTCACAATCAGCTTCACTTCTTGTTGTAAACACGTCGAAAGGTGGGATCCCAAGACATTTCCCAATTATCATAGTTTGATCTTTCCGTCACTTTTCTATGCTATGTTTGAACTAGAACTTAAACTTCTACTTGGACAAACCTTTCAGAATTAAGCAAGTCCTCTGTGGGAAACACTGGAGTCAATGCCAATAAGAAAAATATTTAAGGTATAGAATCAGGACTATTAGGAGGAAATGTCTAGTGCAACATTCTAATCAAAGCAGGAATTTCTCTTTACACATCTCTGCTATCCAGCCTTCCAGCTGCTGCCTGAAGAAGAGCAATGTCAAGGATCTCACTGTTTTTTAGGATGGCTTATTTAATTTCCAAACACTTCATGCTGTGGGAGCCTTCTTCAATACAAGATAAATCTATTACCATTCCTGCAGCTTTCTATTTAACTTGCTAGTTATGCCTCTGGCCCCCAAAATGAATGAATCTCTTTAGAGGAAGCCCTAAAAATGCTTAATTATTTATTGTGTTTTACCACAAGTTGGTTTTTGGAGAATCCATTTAGTGATATAGTATAAAAATAATCAGAATAGCTAAAATCAAATTGCTAACTGTATCATGTGCCATTCCTTTAGATTTCATGAATTACTTTGAGTATTTATTGAGATCATCATTTTACAGAGGAAAATTCAGGTAGTGGTCACAGAAGTTAAAGAGTATGTCAGAGTCAAGCACTAGTCACTGGTAGAACTTGGTGTTAAGATCCACTATTTCCTGTAGCAGAGCCCAAGCCCACCACAGTTTCACTCTGCAGCCCACAGTAGGACATGCTTTCCAGATTTCTCACCATCACATTTGATCTCCTTTGAATGACCTTGATTTGGAATGTGCCTCTTTAAATATAGTACTCAGAACTGGATGTAATACTCAAGATGTCTTGTGACCAGCACAGAGTAGAATAAAACTTAATTTATTTGAACTGGACTTGATATATTAAGTAGTGCAATATAAATTTACAATAACTTTTCCATACCCACATTACAAAACCACTCTGATTCAATACAGTTTGCAGCTATCTTTTGTTCAACTCAAAATTTCTCTTGGTATCATCCTAATACAATATCTCCTTAGGTAATTCCACAATTGACATTTTCACATAAATACATAATTTACATTTAGCTTTATTATATCTCCTATTTTTATTTTGGCCATTTTCATCTTAACAAATCTTTCAGAATCATAATTATCAGCCAATATATTAATTCTTCTTCTTAAAGAGTCTGTGTGTCAGCTTAAATTGTTATCAGCATGCCTTCTATGGCCTCAACCTAATAATATTGTTTATGAGTCTAATAGTACAGTCTCCCTCTGAGTTGTCACTAGCCAATGCTATTTAAGTGTGTTTGTTCAGTATTGCTTCCTAACTTTAACAAGGGTATTATGGATGTTAAGGATAATGACTTCACAAATGTTTGAATTGATATTTAATATGCCTCTGTTATCTCTTTCATTCATCAGTTCCCAACTTACATTGATTTGAATTCATGACAGTGATAATATAAACTATTTAATTTAGAACATAAATCGTACGAAAGATTTTAAATAAATTCATTTCCCATTATTTTTCAGTCCACACATTGCTGACAACTTCCGCAGAATAAAAGCCCTTCTAGACTTCCTCTAATAAATATATAAGAAAAAGTTTAATTATAACATATGAAACTTATAAATTGAAAAATAACCTTACTATCTTATTTGCATTATTAATTTGCTTTCGAATTCTATCCGCACATATGATACATAGTAAAAAGAAAACTATTTATCATAATTTGTAAAATTTCTTAAGCTAAGGATTAGTCAAACTGGTTACGGTGGGAGTACACAGAACTAATGGGAAGTCAGCATTCTTAATGCCTGTGTTGCCATTTGATTTATTCTTCCTAGAGAAAATTTCTTGTTTCTTTTAATCATAATATCATATACACACACACACACATATATGCACGCACACATATATATATTGCTAATTTATAATCCGCTTATGTGAGTAATTTCATGGTAGTGGAGATGCATGGTAGCATATTGCAGTCAGATATCCAAAGATAGTCCCAGGAGAACTTGAATTCACTTAAATCTGAGTTATGCGCTGATGATTTCTGAAGACGTGACCTCTAGATTAGACAATCAAAACTTTGTTATTTTTATCGGATCTGCCAAGAAAAATCAATTACTTCCTTCAAAAACAAATTAAACAACAAACCTTTCCCAAGGAAGTTACACACATTTATTTATGTAAGTTGAGGATGTTTTTGTCTTCCAAAATACTTTCTGAAGAATGCATTATAAGAAATGCATCTAAAAAATAAAATTTTGATATTATTAGACACATAGAAATTTAATATAGAACCAAGAGTTGATTAAGCATTTTTAATCAGGGCTAGGACCTCTCCCAGGACCATGTTTAATATGCTTCTTAATTTATTATACTAAACCAGAAAATGTTGGATCACTGTGGATAGTCATTCTATTATGGAATTTTAAAGATCTACTTTGTCAAAAAGAATTTTTCCCAATAGCAATTATTCTTTCCTCTGCATTCATAGCTTTATTGACATAACTATGTATGTACATACTGACTCACTCTCAAATAACATCATATACTCTTCTTGTCTTATCTGTAAGTTTATTTTATGTCATTGGCCGTAACTCCAGACATAAAAGAAACTGACTCAGGGTTAAGAATCTTACTTAATAGAAAATAAAAGAAAAACAACACAAATAATTATATTATCATAATTATTTTATGAATATTTACCTATAAATATATTCCTATAATTCCATGATTAATAAACCATCATATGTTATTCATGGAAAATATATCCACATAAAAATACTTTTTAAAATAAAGTGAGGGCTTGCAAACTGCAGTATATAACTACAGATGAATGAAAAAACTCAAGTCTTACTAATTTGCCTTCTTTGTATCATTCTAGAAATTCCATGTTATATTTGGATGCTTCTTGTGGCAACACAATAATCAAAATATCCTTGCTCTAAAACCCAAAACATCCCTTTACATTTCTGTAAGTATCAAGCAGAAGAATTTGTAATACCACGGCTGTCAGAGAGCAGAACAGCACACATGTTCTGGGTGTGCCATATTAAGGGACACAGATAACTTGCAGCAAGACTATTTTCATGAAAAAGTGGAAAAGTGTGTATAAATCCACATACGCACAACCAGACACATATGTGTCATTGTATTTATGTCAACGTGTAGGTTCATCGTGTGGCAGTTAGGAGCATACTCTTTCGTGCCAGAAGGACCTCGGTAGAAATTTTTGCTTATGGGCAGGTTAGTTAACCTTGAAGCTGTTGTTTCTCATCTATAAAACTGAAGAAGACTTTATACCTATAAAACACTTAAAGACATATTTACACACGTAAAAATTCATAAACGTTAGTTATATTATTAGCAACTGTGATGCTAAGTGAGTTACTGCATCTAATGTGAATAGCACAGTGCTTGACACTCTCAGTGTGGACGCTGCTCCCCTTTGCGGCAGCTCCAACGTCTGCGCAGATGGAGGCTGATGGAAGATTCTTCTGCTCATGACGTGATCGTGAAGATTACAGTGATCGTGATGATGAATATCTGTGTTCTGATATCTAGAAATGTTCTCAAATTTGCACTCTCATATTTGACTTCAAAAAATCTTCTTCTGGGAGAATGGAGAAGTTGTGTAAAATATGAATCAGATCAATAAATGTTTGTGTAATACCTGTTGAGTAAAGGTATTTCAAAATACAGTACTTCCCCTTAAGGGATTTAAAATTAGGATGGGAATGCAAGCTATGAATATATAAATATTGTGAAATATTATTGAAACCTAATACTTCACATAGGACATTAATGAAGAAAGCAATTATATCACTGAAGGTACATAAAGACATATTCTTTGGTGATAAGTCCTAACTCTTGCAGCTATCAAGCAAAGTTAATTTCTGTAGAAGTACTTTAATAGAAAGTTCTGACTTCTGGGGAACCCTAAGTCTTATATTTTTTTTATCATTGCTGTTTTATTTCTATCTTTTCTTTTAAATGGTGAAGTGGTTGAGGGGGGATTGTGCTCACTCCACACTGAGTATGAATTTAGCGCTTCCCTTGGATTTCCAGCGCTCGGTGTTTCTCCAGCTTGCACTGTATCTTAAGGCTTATCAGGAAAGTCTGTGCTAGCTGCCAGCTGGTATGTTGACCGAAGGAAACGAGCCTTTAGCTACTGGAAATCGATCGTGCCAAGTACAACATTCCTAAGCAAACATGGAAGGAGAGATCATTGTTTTTGGTCCACCTAGTCGTCCGGAAGAGGTGCTGAGTCCTGACATTCCAGTAAGGCTGGGATGGCAAAGTAAGAAGAGATTCAGGAGACCTCTTGGAAGTATTTTTCCCTACTTAATTAGGCAATAAAGATTTTTCAGGAAACTGCTTACTTAGAGTGAGAAGTTCTTTAATATTGCTGACCTAAGATATTGCAAAAATATGTGCTCGGGGCTCTATTCTCAAAATATGTCTCCACCACTTCACCACCTTCACTACTCCAGCCCTAACTCCGGCCATCGTCATTTCTCCTGAGCCACTTGCAATAGTCTCCGACCTACTCTGTGTTCAGTCATTTCTACACGCGGAAGACATATTTATTATTTTAAAGTGTGAGTCAGATTGTGAGACTCTTCTGTTGAAAGCCCTCTAGTGGCTCTCCATCCCACTCCAAGCAAAAGCCAAAATCCTGACAATGGCCCGTAAGTACTGACATTATTTCTCTATCCAGCATCCGGATATCCACACAGCTCTTCTCTGCTTCTCACCTCCTTTAGGCTTTTGCTAAAATGGTACTTTCTGAGAGAAACATTTTTTGATCACCGTGATGAAATTATAACACTCCTCGACTTTACCAGCCCATTGCACTTCTTTGTATTAATAATTATTTTCTCCACTATTCCAACAGATGTTATGATATAGTTTATTTATTTATGCAATCTCTGCCTCCCACTATCAGAATATAAGCTCAATGAAGACAGGGATTTTTGTCTATGATTTTCATTGCTAACTCGAATCTGGAAGAATGCTTGGTTCAGATAAGAAACTCAATGAATATGTATTGGATAAATAGAGTGAAACGATGGTGCTATGGAGTCAAGGCTTTCTAACCCTTAACATCTAACCTCAATCTTACCAATGACCTTGAAGTCTTATTGAGTATTTGAACTTGCTCCTTTCTTCCAGGCAAAGAGATATGACTAAAATCATGGCCTGGAGGCACAACTTGGCAAGACATTTTAGTTCTAACTCTGCACTCCCTGGCTATTTATTTTTCTTAACACTAAAGTCAGCCACACTTAGCTGGTTTTAGGGAGCATTCTTATCAGGGCCTCTGACACAAGAAGGTGAAGGAGATGGAGGCACACATTTCAAAGTGAATCTAAGTCACTTTCTAGAAGCCCTGGTAGAGTCCAGTGGGTTAGTGGCAGAAAAGGTCTAATTCTTTAGTGCTTCTTAATGAGTTTTCCAACATGGACATTTGCAAACGTGTCAACATCCTCACCAAGACAATAAGACAAACACAGAAGAAAGAAGGAAAGTATACATAGACAAAGGACTTGTACAATGTGTGTTGCTGGAAGGCAGATGGAAATAAATGAGTTTTCAATTCACAATAAGCATTTAATAGGCCCTTTGAGTGTACCAAATTAATAGGGGCAATTGACTGATTGACTGGTTTTTTGTATATAAAATAGACAAATTGGCTCACCATAAAACTTCAGTAGAAAAAAGAAAAGAAAAAGTTTAATTCCTGTTTGGGTTGTATGTAACACATGCTGTTTGGTATGACAAAAAGAAGGTATGAATGATTGCAAACTATCTGTCAAAGTTAGTCTCATATGAGTAATGACTGAAACAATCCTTATGTAATTTTGTCAGACTTTCATTTTCTCATGAAATACTGCCATGTTTACAGTTAGTCTGGGGAGAAAAAAACTTATTTCCCTCATGCAATAAATAACAAATGAGGACTACAATGCATACTTTTGTGTATTTTTATTTCCAAAACAAGAACAGTCAGGTGACAGAAAGCAATGTGATATATTTTATATTCCAATTAGTTCAGGATTGTATTACATCAGGATAAAGGTATTTTAATTATGAATTATAATTCTTTATCATTGAAATTTATATTTATATGCTTTCATTAAAATGTTTGAATTTCTAGTCTTTACTTTTCTCATTCTCCACTCATAATTAATCTCTCTCTAGCATGACTTCTGATAATACTGTCATTATCCTTTTTAAAACAAAATTAAGACAGAAAAAAATGTCAATAACCATTTATTGGTGCTCTGGCAGGTGAAAGGAACTATGCTTGGTACTTTATACATTTGATCACCTAAAAACTTACAAGGTAAATATTTCTATTCTCATTTCATAAATGCAAAACTTGAGATTTGGAGATCACAAATCTAGAAAAGATGTGGTAAAGCTGAGACTTAAATCAAATCTATGATTCTAAAGCTTCTATTTTTTTCCCTATATATAGTAACTTCCTCAAACTATGTATTTTTCAGATAAAAATTATTCCATACATGCAACAGAGGAAAAGATAGAAGAAAATAATATGTATTAAATATTTACAATGTGCAAGATTGTGTTCAATGCTTTTGTTATATTATTTCAAAAATCCCATGTCAAAGCACGAAGAGGTGGGTGCCATTATCCCATTGTACAGATGAAAACATTGGGTTAGAAAGAGGTTAAGAGTAAACAGTTATCAAGGGATTTAATTGTGAGTCTCACTGAACTATCCCACACTAAAGTTGGGGAAAGTGTAGAATAACAAATTGGTGCAAGAAATTAGTATATATCATTTTTATTGAATTATGGCTACCTTTGTTCGACTCATGGAGAAGTGATAAGTTGAAAATATAAGTGAAATCAGAATCTTTAGTAATTACTTTCCCAGTACTTTTTCTATAAACCATGATTCAGTCTTTATTGAGAATGTTAAAACTGAGTATTTCCTTTGCTTTTTTAACAATTCAAATCATGTTCAAATGAGAATTTAACAAGAAAACCTTTTCTCTACTTACTTGGCCTAATTTAATTTTACATAAATTAGAACCTTTTTGGGAAAAGATCTTTTCCATTTACAGGGAAGAAAAAAGAAGAGAGAAAAGATATATTTAAATTGAAAAGATTTATACATGTTGAAAAGCTTTTTTGGATTTAAAAATAACCTTTTTATGATACTTACTTTTTTTTCTCTTACAAATAGAAAAAAGCATGTCGTTAAAGTCAGCTAAAGAAATCCAGAATGGCTGCATTGCAACTGAGCGTTTTCAGTGTGTTTGAGATGTTGTGTTACATAACCATGTAAAGGGGACCCTGTGACCAGAAGAATCCTTATGCATTGGAGGAGAGAGCTAAGGTTGCTGTGGAAGTATTTGCTCTGGAATTTCTGGCTTATTGGGGATTAAAATCAGGTAATTAACATCCTGCAAATACGGTAATTAGGATGAATTCACTTGGAAGGCGAGTGAATTAAAACTACCTTCTGAGCTTCTTTCTTCTGGAGGAAAACAACGAAACTCACATGGCTCTGACGGCCCTGGCTTTGTCTGGGTCCCATACAAACCACCCTGTCCCTTCCCACATAGTGACTTCAACCATTTCCTGGACATCCTACTTTCAAGAGAAACAAGTGCAGAGAAAAGGAGAGATAAACAATAAAGACTTCGTTAAAGGCTTTTACGAATCCCATAAGTTTCATGAGGTGGATGAGGTAACTTTATCTATCCTCAGACTTTCCATTCATAGCCCAAGGATGGGGAGCCAACTGAAATTTGATCTTGTAGCCGATTCCAAAGGAAAACTTAAGCGCTAACAAATTTTTATGTGTCGATTAAAAATACTAAATAGGGGAAAATTGCTGAATGCATAAAAATGTGACTACCTACAGCCTCTCTAACATTTTACAACTTCTTTACCAAACAATTATTGTCTGAAGAACCTTCAGCAATATTAGTGGAAACTCACAATCCATGTGGACCTAGTTCAAATGCACTAATTAATAAAGCTAATTACTTCTAAATATTATAAAACCCAGTGCTAGCTCAATACTGTGTTCATCTGTCTTTGTTCTGTCACCACACCATGTTTCTTTTTTTATTTCTTTTTCTTTCTTTCTTTTCTTTTTTTTAAGAGACAGGGTCTTACTATGTTGCCCTGGCTGGAGTATAGTGACTATTCACGGATGTTATCATAGCACACTACGGCCTCAAACTCTTGGGCTCAAGTGATTCTCCCCTCTCAGCTGGGAGTGCAGGCACGAACGACCATGCTTGGCCACTTTTCTATGTGGAACCTTTTCTATGTGGAAACTTCTCAGCTTGGGAACTGCTCAATGAACTACTTCCTTGCCCATAAAAGACCATGTCTCACCTAATTACTACTTTTTGTGTGGGTATAAGAGGTTATTTTTAGTTCTCCCTCCTTAACTTCTAAGGACATTTTTGGAGCTGTAAAGAGTAGAAAATAGTATAGGTATATATTTACATCAATAACAGAAATATATGACTCCATATACTGAACGATATCCTAAAGTTTCCAAATTGGGACTTTTGATTTATCCTACATAGGAGGTAAATTTACCAAGTGAAAGAGGGACTAAAAATTATAGAAATTGTGACAGAGCCCAGGAATATTTTAATATGCATATTAATGTACTATAGTACTGTCTTAAATATGGAATATATATTTAAAATGTTTTGGAATATTACTCAAGGAGTGGACTTCATGTCTGACTCTTAGAACTATATAAGTTTAGATGTACAAAGGATGCTTTTCCATAGTCATTCACATAAATAGCAGCAATGGCCAAAATTGCAAGCTAGGCCTTCTGATTTTCACTCAATTTTGGATTTTCTTTCAATGCAAAATGATATCTTTCATGTTAGATTCAAAGTAAACTATTGACAGGTGACATGTTTGACTATTTTTGTTCCTGGAACTCTCTTTTGCATTTTATATAGTCCTCACTTCTTAAATTTTCCTCTTCTCGAGAAAGAGAATAATTGAGGACAAATTCTCATACATTACTCTGCTCAAGTGTCAAAGAGCCAGTAGGGAAACCATCAATAATTCTAGCCTTAAGAATAGTGGTCGCATGCTGTACTGTGTGCTCTGCTAACCACGTGCCCCAAGGTTCACAGACAAAAAGAAGTGATAAGCTACAAGCATATCAGGGAACCAATCATGAGACACAAGATTAGGAAATGACAAAGGGAAACTGACATTTCCAAAGAAAAAATTGATGTGTCCAAATTTCCTTTTCTGAAAAGTTGGTGTCTCGCAATGTCGACAGGAGAAGTGGCTATGTAGCTGCTACAACATGGCACTTTGCTCTCTGCGAGACTCATCCAATTGCAACCCTGTCGCTGTCTGAGGTTTCATGACATACAACAAGGCAGATATTTAATTCTTCTAAATAGTTTGCTTCTAGGTATTGCCGTTAGTTTGATTTGTTAGGCCCGCTAGTTTGAGGTCAGAAGCAAGAATGAAGGAAAAATCCTTCATATCTCTGTAATGGCCCCATTGGTTTCCTTCCTCCAGGACTGCCAAATCCGGGGACTAAGTCCTTTACAATCACCTGCAGTCTCAGTTCCACCCCAATCTCAATGACAAATCCTATTTATTGACAAGCTGGCTAGCAAATATTTCCAATGTGAGGAGAAATAGAACAGCCACTGTGCATTTCCTCTGGTTGGAAAATCTGTGAAACCAAATTAAGATCAGAAGACTGTGAGTTGACTGCCATTTCACAGTGAAAGTAACTAGATGATTAATTAAAAGATAATGACAAATAACATCTAAAATTATTATTACTCCTTATGTTTAACAGAGAATGTATATTTAATTATAAAAGAAAATAGAGCATATAGGATTGGTACCCACCAACATGCCAGTGGAATGTTGGTGAGTTCTTCTGCATGGAGATTTAGGACATTAAAGAAACATCCAGACTATTATAAGATCTTATCTGGAAGATTCTTTTCTGTCTAAAGACAAGGTGACTTTCCAAGGAGAAAACTTGTCATCCCAGGGAGAGGAAGGTGGAATTGGCCTTGGCTTTTTACTACCCATAACCTCTAATTGCTATGAGCGTCTCATAATCTTTTCATGAGGTAAAGACCTAGTTTAGGCAGTTGAATTTCAGAAGACACCATTTATGGTTATTCTTTAATTAAAATGTGAATTATGTCTAACCTTAGAGGATTTCACTGGGGAACACGTTTCTTTTGCAAGCTTTTTTTAGTTCTCTTTCCATTTTACATTTGCTTATAAAGTAATTGTCTTCCAAATCCTTTTGGATTTTAATTCTAAATGCAAATTTAATGCATCTTCCAAAGAGATCAAAAAAATTTACAACTATAGCTTGATCTGCATTTCTCTCATATCTAATAAATAATCTTGCAGATACATGGCCACTCTGACTCCGCCTGGAGCAGAAGACAGAGAATGAAGAGTCAGATGACATCCCAAGCTCATATCGTACTTAAAAAGCAACAGATGCTGATGATTGATTAACCACCAGTTCCTTTAGGCAATTCAGTTCAGGAGTGGGAGTGTTTTTTATCATCACCTCAGTTTGCTTCAAACTTATACTTAGGCATTCTCTTGTCCTAAAATAATATTTTAAATTTTATTTCTAGAATTCAAACATGAGAGAATATGGAAGGCAATTACTTCTTAAACAAGTAGAAAATGAAAGAGAAGTCTTAGCAAGGTTTATAAAACTGAAGGATTTGCCTGTAATGGCAATTTTTTTTTAATCGTCATTACATTTCTAGCTCTTTATTTGTTCCTAATTTCTTATTCTTTCTGTTTGTGTCCTGGGACAAATAGCCAAAGTTTGATGATTTTTATTAGCAAGCAAAGCAAATTCCCCAAATCCCAGGTTAATTACTAGTTTTCCCAGGAGGAAACTCTTCTGAGATGAGACCATGCCACGGAACTGTTGAAGAAAGTGAAAATTGCTTTTTCTCATTTACAAACAGCAAAAAGTCTAGCCATCCACAGACCAATGGCAAACAAAAGGCTTTCTCAAGTCTTCTGACCCTGAAAATAGGTATGCCCTTAATTCTTATTATATTATTCCATTCGTACCTTGCCCCTGTAAGGAATGCAAATACTTAGTGTAAAATTATAATTTCCTTTTTAGACTTCAATTACAGGTGTTTTTATTTTAAGCTAAGTATTTATTTTTTTGCCTTCCTCATTTTCATTATAATGAATAGAAAATTTCCAACTTGCCTCATTACTATACAGTAATCCAAATCACAGGTCCAATGTTTTAAGACCAATAATGTCATCTTCATACACGAGGGAAAGGAGATTATTCTCATTGCACTGTTATCAGTTATTTAACAATTAAAATTTCACCACAGAAAATAAGATATTATTATGATAGAAAAATTTATATTTGCATGATACCATTTTGAAGCTATTTATAGTTTCTCTTTGCTCATGTTCGAGAAATTTCAGATATTTCTGAATGAGTAACACAGATTTCTTTTCCTCTGGCCCTTTACCATTGCTATTGGGAGAGGTTAAAATTAAGTGGGTGATTGCTACAGCTGACTGATTCCCGTCTGTCAGGACATGGGCAAGAATGGAGTTGACTGTAACCTTAGTTTCCAAGGTCAGAGATAGATTAGATAGCCACTCCTCCCATATCCTGTTCATGGAATGTAGGAAATGACTAAAATAGGGACCAAAGGAAATTTGCTGCTCAAACATATCAAGGATTAGGTTCCGTAGTACTTGAAAAAAAAAAAAAGTCCCAAACCCTATTGTAAGAAAAAACATTATTTTCAAAGATGGATTAAGTGATTCTGGAGTTTCTGAAAAACAATTTTTTTCCAATTTATATTTGTCCCTGAGTAAACATGGAATCATACTTATTCAATGGAAACATGTTATTTTCTTTTCTCAGAGTAAATAAAATTATTAAAATGCTACTGACTCATTCCCCTGGACGCTGGGCAATTGCTATTTTTAGTCAATAAAAGGTACACTTCTCCTAAGACTGACTCCAACATTTTCTCAAAGATTGATGCTGCTTTAGGTTATGAACTGAGGATGCATGGGTGCAGATTTGTGCAGCTTTTTGCACACCTAGCATGTCACACTGTATTAAGCATATGTAACTCCCGGATTTTTTAAAAAAAATAATGGAAGAGAAAGAATAAAGGAAAATATAGTAAAATATAATTTTTAAATGTATAAATTTATAGGCTTGGAGCTCCTCTTGTGCATTCCTAAATCCACAGGTCTGTTATGGGCACCTACATCCCATTAATGTTGAAGAAAGGATGGGCACCTCTAGGCCACGTGGAAAATCGAAGGAAGAGAAACTTCCCTGTTCATTGTTCGCAAGATGCTCTGCTGATCAGGGACTTGACCTTGTATTTGTCTCAAGAGCCACAGAGCTGGGGGGTTTCCTCGCTCAGAGCCTGTGCCCTTGTACTCGACCTGTAAATAATCCTGTAGCAACACAGGGAAAACTTGAGCCCCTTCCCTATTTAAAAAAAGATCAAGTACTGATTTTTATCATTTTTGAGATTCTTTATATTCCCCTTCTTCCCGCATTATCTTCACTGCGCTGCTGAGTACCAGCCCCACCTGGCAGGTGTTTCTTCCCAGCACCGGCCAGTGAGCAGTGGACCAGGCAAGAGGTGATAAGATAACGACTCGTAAATACTATGGATGAAAAGTTAGGCTTGGTTCTAACTTTTTATTTTCAGGAAAGGAGAAAGATGAATGGAAAATCCATTCTGTATGGTGGCAATAAAGTAAGGAGACTGATTTTATTGTATGATTCCTCTATTTCATCACTCTGTAGTCCTAGCACATCAACAGGGCGAGGAGATGTCATTTCACGTGTCGTAAGCACAAGCGGTCACGTTAGAGTAGCTCACACTTGGAAATAAAACAAATGGGAGGAGAACCCCCACCTGCCTGTCACGCTTCACTTCCGGTTAACACAGGCGAGGGGACAGAGTCTGGTGACCAACAGATAAATAAGAGATGTGTAGAGGTGTGCGTTTTCCTGACTTATTTACAAGAACGTTGTTAAAGCAGGACAGTGAGAAATGCATTTGCCTGGGGGAAGCGGATTAGCAAAGGCCACAGAAAAGTCCTGGAACTGCGGCCAGTCTCTCACAGTGATGGACCTGGACATTTAAAATTCTCTTCTTAGCAATCACACCACTCGGGAGTAAAAACGTCACCACCCGTCCCTCGCTATTGTTCCTCCTGTCTCTCTCTCCCTCTGCCCTCCCTTTCTCTACTTCCTATAACTTTCTCAGAAGGAGGCAGTATCGTCCTGACTCTGGATTGCAGGTCAGGAGTGGGGAAGGGCCGTATAATTTATATTAGGAAATTTCTGTACCCGGTAAAGACACTTGGCAGAAACTGAGAGGACTCACTGAGGCTTAGCAAATGAAAAATGTATTCACGTTATGAATCTACAGGCAAAGAAATAGGAATATCAATAATCACATGAAAATGTGCTATCTCGTTCATAACAAGTGGGAAATTAAAACAATGTGCTACAAGTTCTCACCATTCAGACAGGAAAAGATCAAATGTGCAATATTACCCAGTATTGGAGTGGATAGAGAAATGGGTATAGGCCTGTTACCTTTGAATAACCATTGGACGCCATCTGTCAATACTCGAAATGCACATACTCTTGGACCCAACAGTTCTACTTGTAAGGACTTTTGCTTACAGAACTACTAATTCAAGCAGGCACAGATCTGAATGCAAGAATGTTTAATGCAATGTTTCATGTTAATAAAAAATTGGGGAAAACTTTTTGTCCATCAACAAGGGGCTAGTTAAGTGAATTTTAGCGTAACCATGTAATGGATTCTATGGCAGATTTTAGTATGACAGACCTATAGTTTTCATTGGGAAAATATCAAAGCATAGTGAGTGAAAGCAAGATTTATACACACATAACGAGAGCTCTATAAACTCAAGGAAATATACACAGTAGCTGCCTCTGGGGACTAAAAATGAAGGTCAGGAGCATTTGATTTTTTATCCTGAGCACATAAAAACTTCCCATTAAAAAGCATGCTTTTAAATAAACAAAATTAGAATGCGGTGAATAGTAATTTTTTTCTTAGGGTCAAACCTTGTTTACTGTTCCTTTTAAAATTGCTTTTTGCATTAAATAGTTGTCATAAAAATTTCTTTACACTAATAAACTCATCATTGCATTTTAGACAGTACGTTCTATACCAAACTTTTCTTGCAACCGTAATAAGTAATGAAAAAGTACACGCAACAGAAGCTTTAGGCCAGGCTGGTGAGGCTCCCGGAGACTGTGATTTTGCTAAGGCCTTGGACACTGCCCATAAATAGCTCCCCAAAGAGAGCTGTACTTCTTTAAAAAAAAAAAATCTTTTTCTAGCCACCATAAGATAAAGTTTCAAAAGCCTACTTTCTTCAGTGTATAACCAAACCTCTGTCACATGCTTACAAAATGCCACATAAATTTTATCTAATCTTTCAGTGTGTTTTAGTTATTTGTCTATTGAGGAAAAAATTATTGAGTAAACACTTTCATTAAATGGGAATCTCTTTTTTCTTTCTGTTCAGGAAAAGATAAACATTATTAATATAGATGACATCATACACTTACACAAGGCTCTTAGCTTCAAGGTAGTGACACACACTGCAAGAAATTTCTAGAGATCACTTTGTCTGAGAATGGTATAGACTCTTCTGGAGTGGAAACACTTAGCTTCTAACCTTACTCAGCTACTGGAGTCAAAAAATAGATATCTTTTTTTTTAATTTCAAAGAGCAAATATCTTTTTTTTAATTTCAAAGAATAAATATCTTTTTCTTAATTTCAAAGAGTAAATATCTTATACTTTTGTAACCCCATGAAAGTATCTATAATTTATATAATTACATTTGGTATCTGCCTTCAAAAAAAGATAAGATCTCTGTCTTTCTAGATGTAGATATAATACATTTGTATCTATATCTATATGTTTATAGATATATAAGCATATATCTATATCTGTATATTTATGGATAAATAAATATATGTCTGTATCTATATATAAAGAGATCTGCTCCTTTTCAGACAGAGGCACGGAGAGAAAGGGAGAGAGAGAAAGGAAAAGAGAAAGAGAAGAAAAGAGAGAAATCAATACTTGCAAAAACGCAAGCATAGCGGTACTGGAAATTTTTACTGCAAAATTCATAAAGATGATTGGTGTCTAAGTTATTAATGTTATAGCTGAGGAAAGTAAAACCCAGAAGAGCTTCCCTGACAGTATAAGGAATCAGCATGACATTGACAACCACAGGAGACCCCAAATTTACCTTTCCCACCTTTCATTTTACACTATTTATGTTCTTTATCTTGATAGTTAAATATCAAAGAGTAAAATTAAAAGACAGAAACTCAGCCTTATTTAAACACGAATGGCCGAGGCTCTGAGTGTGCCAGTGTAACTCTGCTCATTCAAACTCGCAACGAGTATCTTGGGTGCCTACTGCAAGCAAGACACTGGGCTGGGTTCTGGGCATAGAGCAGTTAACAGGAGAAATAAGGACTCCGCATTCATGGTGTTTTAGGACTACGACTTCTCAGCTGCTCAGCAGAGGTGGTGTTTCTTCCTAAATAACAACTAGGGAAATCTCTCAGTCAGTCTTTCCTTCTGTCAACCATTTTTGACGATCCTGGCAGAGCTAGAAAATCCTTATCCATGCAGATCTGCTGCCCTGACCTCCAGTTGCTGGTCTCCAACCCTAAATTTTCCTGGATCAACTGGGATAAAGGATAGACCTTTTCTTTAAGTTTCCTTATTGTGCGATGGTAAATTATTAAGCATTTTGCTTAAGTGTAACATACATGTTTTATTTTATTTTTATTTAGACTTACCTAAAGGCAGAACATGCAGTTGGCATTTGGCGCCAACAGTGCACTTCCCCCTTCCAGATGGACAAAGCCATATGCCGCAAGGGCCCCTGCGGTGCCAATCTTCCTCTGCTCTGCAAGGCAAACCAATCCGTCGCGAGTCTTCAGTGTCGATTCTCAATCTGGTTGCTTTGAAGTGCCAGGCAACAGTGCATTCTTTCCAGGGTCGACAAGTGTGACTTCACATCCTGCACACTGGAAACCTGAAAATATACCTCTCTGGATTTGGGTAATTTTGGGATCTTTCCCCAAGAAATTTTGGAGGCTGCTGACACTTCAGGTAAAATGGAGGAGGGGAAGCTTTGCAATGCCAAAAGTTATGTAGCACGAAAATTTACCAGTTCACCTGGTTGAATTTCTTTACTCAAACTCTCTAACCTCTTATTCCCTCAATGTTATTAACATCCAGCATTACGTATTTGTGGCAACAACCTTTATTTGAAAATGACTTTACTTTTACATCATTTGTAAATGTTCATCAATTCTATTTTTCATGCTGCTATTGGCCAACTATTTCATTAACAGACTCAATTCTCTTCTGGAAGGAAGTGCTCTAGGAGAAATAAGTGGTTTGTTCTACAAGGTGCAGTGAAATCATTATTTCCACCGCACCAAGAATGTAATTAAAAATAGCAATAAAGTTTCCACACTCTAGACTGGTTCTCTTTCTGTACAAATTGACTCAGGTTTCAGATGTGAGTCTTTTTCTGTAAGATAAACTGTATGGAGAGAGAGCAGACCCTTTGCTAAAGTTCCTAGAGGATTGCAGTTTAGAATATTCACTCAGGAAATTGCTTTGTATGTGTGAAATTGAAATGTAGGATAGGACTGAGGTTTAATGTAAAAAAATATGCATTCAAAATCCTAACTAGGTGAGTTTTAAATATGATCCACTATTCATTTCGGTGAATTCTTTTATTTCTTAAATAGGAGATTAGTTCTTTTTGCTTAAGCAATTTTATTCAAACATTTGTTGAACATTTAGCAGAAATAAGGCTCTTTGTTCAGCAGAGGATGAAAATTAATGACTCTTTGAAATGATAATTTTTGGAAATATTGGCTTACAAAACATATATGATTAAGATTTTTAAAAATTAACAACTTTGATACTGGCAGCTAAAGAACTTATTGAGAGAAATAAATAATACAGAGACATTTCTATATTTCTACTCAAAGACAAGCTGGCTTGATTGCTAAAGAAGAACAAATAAATGTTATAGGAGGACAGAAGCATAGAAAATTAAATTGGATTAGGAATATGAAGGATGGATTGATGAAAGGATACAATTTTAACAATCATAAAGCAAAGATATTTTGGGCTATGACTTCCAAAAAGAGACTTCTGAAATTCTTAATTGAGTAAGTACAATTGAGATCAATTAGAAAAAAATATTAAAATATATTTTAATATTTTGATCTAATTATTTAAATTTTTTTTCTAATGTGTAAAATATTTGTGTTCAGCAACATATTTAATTCTACATGTCAGCTTGACTGAGTCACAAGATGCCCAGATATTTCATCAAACATTATTTTGATTATATTTTTGAATGAGAGTAACCTTTGAATCAGCACACTGAATAGGCAGATTGCCCTCTCCAATGTGAGCAGGCCTCGTCCAATCAGTTGAAGATCCAAAAAGAACAAAAAGGGTGACCCTCCTGGCGGTAAGAGGTAACTACTTCTGTCTGACTGCCTGAGAGAGAATGTTGGTATTTTCTGGCCTTTGAACTCTGACAAAAACTTCAGCTCTTGGGCCTGACAGTTTTCAGACTGGAACTTACACTATCTGTTCCCCTAGTTTTCAAGCCTTCAGGCGACTCAGACTGGAATTATACACCATTGGCTTTTCTGGGTCTCCAGCTTGCTGACTGCAGATCTTGGGACATCTCAGCTACTGTAATTGTTATGACATGAGCCAATCCCTTATAATAAATTTCTCCATAACTATAATGGCATAAGCCAATTCCTTATAATAAACTTCTCTCTATACACACACATAGATAGATAGATAGATAGATAGATAGATAGATAGACAGATAGGTATTTTCTTCATTCTACTTCTCTGGAGCTGCAATCCCCAACTCCTGGCCACGGCCTACTAAGGAAACCAGATGTGCATCACTGCCTGAACTCTGCACCACATCCCCCAACCAACGATTCCCCATCCCCATCCATGGAAAAATTGTCTTCCATGAAACCAGCCCCTGGTGCCAGAAAGGTTGGGGACCACTGCTCTAGAAAACTATGACTAACACAGATTTTGCTGCTAAGAGTGTTTCTAGAGGAAAAGAATTTTAAGGATGAGTTTTCTGAATTGGTTTTTGGGTTTCTAGAATTGGCTCTATAATTTGATTAGATTTAAAGATACTAATGACTCTATTTCCTGTATCAAAGAGAGCACTGATAGTCCAAAATGTCACCATTGAATACTCTTAATCAACCATTTAAAAGAAGTAAGGATCTGGATGTCTGTGTATATAGTACCTGCAAATATTCTTGGCAAACTAATGATTATAACAAGATTAGCTGGTTGTTACTACTATCTCTGTGCAAAGTGGGGAAAGAAAAAAATGAGCTCAGGCATTTTAATTTGCAGCATAAATGACCTCAAAGCTTCTGTGTAAGTCCTTAAGGAAACCCTCATCTCCTGTAGCTACAGGGCTGATATCTCTGAAAATGAAATGCAGAATCTCATCCTCAACTGGCTAAATTACAACATAAGTTGAACTCTCAGGATTACTTGGTGTCTAATGTTAAAATGAGGGCTATTATTGCAGAAAAGGCTGAATGGAAGCTGCTAGAACTGCCTCTACTTAGGAAAATAGTGAAAGCATTACTGCATTTCTAGAGGAATTGCAGAGATTAGAGCCATCATTAAGGACTTGAAGGACACAGAGGTGGTGATTTTCATCACATTTTCATTCAATTAATCTATTTGGCTTGTGCAGAAGATTGATGGATTTTGAGAATTATTATAAGCTTAACTAGAGGGTGACTTCAGTTGTAGCTGTGGTACCAGTTGTGGTTTCATTGTTTGAGCAAATTAATGCATTTCCTGGTAAATGTTATGCAGTTATTGATCTGGAAAATGCTTTTCCCCCTATTACTACCAATAATACTCATCAGAATCAATCTTTTAGTTAGCAAGGCCATATATATGCTTTTATTGTCCTAATTCAGGTTTATATCAACTCTCCAGCCTTATGTCATAATTTAGCATGCAGAGATTTTTTCTTAGCTTTATTGGGGTGTAATCAAAGTTTACAAGTATCATGATCACCTTTCCCTTCCACAAGATATCACACTCATCCAATATATTGGTTACATTTGCTGGTTGGTCCTAGTGAGCAAGAAGTAGCAACTACTCTAGATTTATTGGTGAGACTTATCAGAGGGTGAGAAATAAATCCAACAAAGTTTCATGGGCCTCCTACCACAATGAGATTTCTAGAGGTCCAGTGTTGTGGAGCATGTTAAGATATCCCCTCTAAAATGAAGGATGAGTTGTTGCATCTGTCCTCTCTTACAACCAAAAATGAGGCACAGTGCTTAGTGAGCCTCTTTGGATTTTGGAGGTATGATTAATTTTATGGTTAACTTTATGTGTCAAGTTGGCTGAGCTAAGGAATATCCAGATAGCTGGCAAATCATTATTTCTGGGCGTATCTATGAGGGTGTTTTCAGAAGAGAATAGCATTTGAATTGGGAGGCTGAGTAAAGAAGATTGCCCTCACCAATGTAGGTGGGCCTCACCTCACACATTGATGGTCTTAATACAACAAAAAGACAGAGAAAGGTAAATTTGCCATTTCTGCTTGAGCTGAGACATCCATCTTCTCCTGACCTTGGATATAGGCACTCCTGGTTCTCGGGCCTTCAGACTCAGCCTGGGATATATACCATTGGCCCCTCTGGTTCTCAGTCCATCTGGTTTGGACTGTGACTATGTCACCAGCTTTCTATGGCCTCCAGCTTGCAAATGGAAGATCATAGAACTTCTCAGCTTTCATAATCACATGAGCCAATCCCTCATAATAACTCTCTTTCTATATATCTCTAGATAGCCTACTGATTCTGTTTTTCTGAAGAACCCTGACTGATACAGGGCACAGCAGTTCCCTATTTGGGCACATTGCTCTGGCCCACTTACCAAGTGATGTAAAAAGGTGCTAACCTTGCATGGGATACAGAATAAAAGAAGGCTCTGCAACAGGTCTAGGCTGCTGTGCAACCTGTTCTGTCACTTGAGCCGTGTGTTCTAGAAGATCCAATAGTGTTTGAAGTCTCAGTGGCAGGTAGGGATGCACTGTGGAATCTTGGCAGGCCCCTGTAGGTGAACCACAGTGGAAGTTCTTAGGCTTTGGGAGCAAAGCCCAGCTATCCTCCACAAGTAACTACTTTTTTGGAGTAGTATCTCTTGGCCTGATCCTGGACCTTAGTAGAGGCTGAACAATTTACCATAAGCCAGCAAGTTACCATGTGGCCTGCGCTGTCCATCATGGACTGGATATGATCTGACCCGCTGAACCATGACATTGGGCTTGCATGGTGGCACTCTATCATCAAATGGAAGTAGAATATCCATGATCAGGCTTAAGCAAGCCCTGAAGGCACAAGTAAGTGACATGAGAAAGTGAGCCAATACCCACGCTCCCCACTCCTACAACACTGTCTTCTCTCTCCCAACCTGCACCTGTGGCCTCATAGAAAGTGCTCTATGAGCAGGTGACATAGGAAGAAAAGACTTAGGCCTAGTTTATAGATAGTTCTGCACACTATGCAGGCACCACCCCAAAATGGACAGCTGTAGAACTATTGCATCTTTATGGACTACCCCGAAGGACAGTGATGAAGGGAAATCCTCCCAGAGTGCAGAATTTCAAGCAGTGTACTTGGTTCTCCACTTTGCTTGGGAGAAGAAATGGACAGATGTGCAATCATACACTGATTCATGTGCTTTGGCCAATGATTTGATTGGACAATTAGGAAGTTGAAAGAAACAAGATTGGAAAATTAGGGACAAAGAAATTTGGGAAAGAGGTATGTGGTTAGACCACCCTGAATGGGCAAAAACCATATTTGTGTCCTATGCTCATCAAAGTGGAACCTTAGCAAAGGAGGATTTTAATAATCAAGTGAATAGGGTACCCTATTCTGTGTATACAAGCCAGCCTTCTTCTGCAGCCACCTCTGTCATCACCCAATGGGCTCATGAGCAAAGTGGCCATGGTGGCAGGGACGGAGGTTATTCGCGAGTGTAGTAACGTAGACTTCTGTTCACCAAGGCCAACCTAGACACGGCCACCGCTGAGTGCCCAATCTGCCGACAGCAGAGACTAATGCCCAGTCTCTGATGGGGCACATTCCCCATGGGGATTAGCCAGCTGCGGCAGGTTGATCACACTGGACAACTTCCATCATTGAGAGGGTGGTGTTTTGTTCTTACGGGAATAGACACTTAGAATACAGATTTGCCTTCCCTGTTTCTGCCCAAACTACCATCTATGGACTTTATTCACCACCATGGTGTTCCACAGTGCGTGAATTCTGAGCAAGAAACTCACTTCAAAGCAAAAGTAGTGTAGCAATAGGCCCTTATTCACAGAATTCACTAGTTTCTCCATATGCTCCATGATCCTGAAGCAGTTGGTTTGATAGAACCGAGGTATGGCCTTTTGAAGACTCCATTACAGCTTTAGCTAGGTGGCACTATCTTGCAGAAATGGGGTGACATTCTCCAGAAGGCTACGTATGTTCTGAATCAGTATCCAGTGTGTGGTACTCTTGTTCCCATAGCTAGGATTCACAGATCCATGAATCACAGGATGGAAATGTGAGTAGTGCCCCTCGCTATTCCTCCTAATGACTGACTACAAAACATTTTGCTTCCTTTTCCTGTGACCTCATGCTTAAAGATACTAGCTCCAAAGAGAAGAATTCACCAGGACACAACAAAGATTCCATAGAACTGGAAGATAAGACTGCCACTCAGTCACTCTGGGCTTCCCATGCCTCTAAATCCAGAGGCAAAGAAGGGAGTTGCTGTATGACAAGAGGAAATTGGACTATTATGCCACAATAGAAGGAAGGAAGAACATATCTGGAATATAGGAGCACTCTTAGGCTGTCTCTTAGTATCACCATGACCTGTGATTAAGGTCAATGGAAAACTACAACCCACTCCAGGTAGAACTTGTAATAACCCAGACTTTTTAGGAATGGAGGTTTGTGTCACCCCCCATCCCCAGGTAAAAAACCATGACCAGCTGATGGATTTGCAGAAGGCAAAGGGAATACAGAATGGGTAGTAGAAAAAAGTATTTATAAGTATCAGCTGCACCCACATGACCAGTTATAGATTTGTGAACATGAATATTCCCTTTTTATTGTGTTAGGATGTTTGTGTGTTTGTGTATAGAAAATCTCTTCATTTTCTTTCCTCTGTTTTTCTTTTACCATGTAATATAAGGTGTATTGACTTTATATCACAATCTTTTTAAAATATTGCTAATTTTATATCATAGTGTTTAAATTATGGATATTAAAGAAAAAGTTAAATACTACTCAAGGAATTAATTTTCTTTGCTGGAGAAAGATTAGTACATTTTCTACTGTACACAGGATTACTATATCATGTTAGGTGGAAATGAAATTGTTATTATGTTTATTTGGGGAAGAAGATGTGTATCAGTGCCAAGTTGACAGGGGTGGACTTAGAATGGTTAATTTTATGTGTCAACCTCTCTGGGCCATCAGGTGTCCAGATATTGGTTAAACATTATTGCCAGGTGTGTCTGTGAGTGTGTTTCTGGATGAGATTAACATAGGAACCAGTAGGCTGAGAGAAGTAGATTGCCCTTCCCAATGTGGGATATGGGTGGGTCTCTTCCAATCAGTTGAAGGCCTTAATCGAACAAAAAGGCTGGTCCTCCCCTAAATTAAGAGGGAATTTCCCCTGCATGATTGCATGAACTGGAACATTGAACACTGGTCTTTACCAACCTTCAGTCTTGTACTGAACCATCAACTCTTCTTGGGTCTCTGGCCTGCAGGTTTTCAGACTGAAATTTATACTGTCAATTCTCCTGGTTCTCAGGTCTTCAGTCTCAGACAAGAACCAGATATGGGGTCTCCAGCCTACTGATGGAAAATTTTGGGGTATCTCAGCCTCCATAATCACATGAGCTAATTTCTTATAATAAATCTCTGGATAAATAGATTTAGATAGAGAATGCATATTTATAAACTAAGTACATACATTTGTATTAGTCAGGGTTCTCCAGAGAAATCAAACCAATAGATGGATGAATAGATAGATAGGCTCTATCTGTTGGTCATTCAGCCAGCCTATTGGTTCAGTTTCTCTGGGGAACCCTCACTAATGCAGATATATGTATGCAGTTCATAGATAACAAGTATATATTGTGGTTGCATGAGGATCCTCAATATTTTTCTAACAGAGATGTGCATTCAAATGTACCGATCTTGGATTTTAGAAATAGAAAATATTTTTTATGTACAAAATGAGGAAGTTATTGTCCACCATTGCCCACAGATATTATCTTTTTAAGGTAAAATTTTATTTTCACTTTTTCCTAAGACTGTTCTCACTCAGATTCTGCTTTCACTAAAGTACGGACTGAGACTTAACAAAGATTTAATAAATACAAACGGAAAATGAAAGAAAAATAACTGAACCCACACAAAACTCCTTCTCATACCACCACCACCACCACCACCACAACAACAACAATAACAAACATTAAAAATAAAGCAAGCATTTCGATGACAGATTTCTGTTATGATTATAAGTAACATACCTATAAAAATTTCAGACACTGTCCTATCCACATTTCATCTCATAAAATAATCAAAGTCTACTACAACACACTTATCAAATTCTCAAGCAATTAGCTTCAGTTTTCTTTAATATCCCAACATGGTATGTTTTGTCTTAAATCCTGATATACAGGAGCTAGTGATAACCATATTGTCATCTTTATAATTAATGCCAAAAGAAATTCCGTCTTTTTTACTTGCTAACTTACCAGCCAGTGGGTCCTGGTTTCTTCTTTGAAGGACGTAATTAGAAGGATTATGCTGTTGACACACAATCACAGTAGATGACAGTGGTTGAGAGTTCACAGTTTGGGCAAGAAGTGACATTGTCCCCATCACTGAACCACCTTACAGTAATACTTTAAAAATGAGCATAATGGTCATAAATAACTTATATGTATAAGTAAGAGACATATGTTTTTGTTGTTGGGATAAGAGATGTGATAAAGTAGTCTAGGTTAAAAAAAACAACTAAAAAGAAGTGAAAAGCAAAAATACAGGATATGTTTGGAAACCTGAGTTCTCTGGTCTTTCTATAATATGTAGTAATCAGAGGGAGCAGTGGGAAAGAAAGCTGAAGGCTCGTAGAGAATAAATTGAAGAGATTCTTATTTGCCACATCAAGGGATTGTGATGATATTTTATAGGTTCATAGTTCTCAACTTTGCACTGAGAAATTTATCCAGTATAGATATTGATGACCTCATGACAAACAAGCTTTATCTGGTCCCATTTTCTCAAGCCCACTTATCTTCAAGTACTATTAACTAGTTAATTTATGGTTAAGAAATGATATTCAGGAAGAATTTTTTTTTCTTTTGGATGCGACTATTAAAATTAAAATACACAGGATCAGTTTCATACAATTGAAATAGAGGGGGAAGTTTCAGTATATATTTAATCTGCTATTATGACTCAAAAGTCCCTAGTGTAAATTTTTCACTCAGGAGTTACTGCTTTTTTAATATAATGTCACTTTCAAGTCAAAAACCGTCCAGTGGATCTTCATATTATAACATTTATTCATGACTTATAATACCCTACAAGAGTTGTCTCCACACCTTCCTTTCTAAATGTTTCTCATACCTACATGTTATGGGCTCGGTAAATTTTCCACTACATCAGTCTTTCTTCAGTTTATAAAACATAACAGACTTTTTCCATGCAGACATTTTTTTTGTTTTTCCAATAATGCCCATCCCTCAGATTTTCACATGACTACTTCTGATTATTCAGAGAGACTTTCCTAAATTTCTCCATCAGATGTAGCACTACTTTGTCATTTTCTATCAAATCACATTATGAGATTTTTTTCACAGTACTTACAAGTATCTGAAATCATTTATTTTTAGCTCTATAAAAACAGAAACTATATACATTGTGACAGTTTTTAGAACACTGGAACATAATTTTGAATAAATGAATGATTGGGAGATATAAACAAAGATTTAGAGAGTAAAGATTAGTGTATGAATGCAGTAGTCCCTAAATTAAAGAAAGCCTGTATTTTTTATTTATAATACAACCTCAGATTAAAAAGATTCTACATTATTTATTTAGAAGTTCACCAATTTGAAATGATTTGGAATAAATCAAGATGATGTCAAGGAAAATAGAAATTAGAAGTAAAAATTAGGCAAGATGGCAGATGAGAAATACCTCTAGCCAGAATGTCTCTGCAAGAAGGAAAGACGACATAACAATTCTAAATATTTATGCACCTAGCTCAGGTGCACACAGATTCATAAAGAAATTCTACTTGATCTAAATAAAATGATAAATAACAACACCATAATAGCCGGGAACTTCAACACCCTTCTGACAGAACAGGACAGATCCTCCAAACAGAAAATAAACAAAAAAACAATGGATTTAAACAGAACTGTAGAATAAATGGACCTGACTGGCATTTACAGAACATTTTACCCTCAAAATACTGGATGTGTAGCGGGAGAATATTTTCTCCCATTCTGTAAGTTGTCTGTTTGCTCTTGTGATAGTTTCCTTGGCTGTGAAGAATCTTTTTAATTTGATCAGATCCCATTATTTATTTATTTTTGTTGTTGCTGTGATTGCCTTTGGGGGTCTTCTTCATAAATTCCCTAGACCAATGTCTATAAGAGCTTTTCCAACATTTTCTTCTAGAATTATGATAGTTTCATGCCTTAGGTTTAAGTCTGTTATCCACTGTAAGTTGATTTTTGTGAGAGGTGAATGGTGCAGATCCTGTTTCAATCTTCTACATGTGGCTATCCAATTTTCCCAGCATCATTTATTGAATAAGAATTCTTTTTCTCAATGTATGTTTTTGTCTGCTTTGTCAAA